>PNEQ01090316.1:0-29669 GCA_003012365.1 Medauroidea extradentata
TCCTCGATTACCTGATCGATATGTGCGGGTACTTCTTCTTTGTTAGCCATGTCCGATGTTTCTTTTTAGTTATGTGTTTCGTTTTCTACTAGCCAACAAGCTTCTAAACAACTATTTGTTGTTCTATGACTATTCACTAGCTCTATTAAGCTTTTCTCTGGCAGGTTATGTTATCTATCTACACAACTAGGTCATTGTGTCTGTGTTTTAATTCGTGCCCCGCGTTGGGCAGTCATCTGTGATATTCGACTTATGCCCGGTTGCACAAAGGAAGTTCAGGCATTGATGTTAGATCATTGGCAAGATGATCTATGATCAGTGTCCTAAAGTGTTGCACAAAACAAGATCAGAACTTGATCCAAGTCATTTTGAACGTGATCCTGAACTGTCGATATTTCTTGGTTCAATAAATGATCCAAGATCATAGCCATTACCAAATTTATGGTAGCCATATTTGTTGTAATTTCGAAATGTATGTGCATTGATTTAAAGATAATTTACGTACGTTAGCGAAAGTACTGAGTGTAAAAGAGCTTTGCATCGCAAATTAGAAGTTAACTCAAGAAATAATTTCCTCTAAACATTGTGTTACGCTCTTATGTGAATTGTTGGTAGTTAGGTTAGGGCGTTCGCGGATATGAGTTAACGGAAAATTTGTGTTGAGGTTTCGTTTGTCAAAACGTACAGTTCCTGTTTCGCTGTTCTCCTCACACAGTTTACAGCATTAAAAGTGGAAGATAACTCATCCCACGCCCATTCCTTTTGTTTGATGTGTACACCATCGGCTTTTTTGTTTTCGTGAATGTGAAGTCTTTCTTCCAGTAAGTTACTTCTCTTTAAATTTTTCACGCTTTCAACACAAAGCGTTCAAATCCAATCAACAAACACACCATTCACATTTACAATCTCAACATCAATAATGCTAGCCAAACTAACCACTCATGATTTTCGAATCTGTTTGAAATTATTATTAAGAACGAATGATGTCACAATTGTTCTGACCAAAAGGCGTTAAACACCATTATGCTGTACAGTGTTGTCAGATGTAACATTTCGTCGAACCCCAGTTCTCATGATCCCAGATCAAAAACTTGCAGAATATGTTTGTGCAACGTTTGTCACGATAAATCCCAGATCAACTGTGATCTCACGTCATAGGATCTTGGATCACAGTATTTTTTGTGCAACCGGGCCTTACTTGAATATCTATCTTTTTACGTATATGAATTATATTCCTTTTTTTTTCTTTTTTTCAACTTCCACAATGATACCTTGTTGTGCAGTAAGGTTTAAAGGAGAAAATAAAGCTACAATACTTTCTACCAGAGAAATGAGGAAAGAAAATGATCAATAACCTCCTGTATGTGCAATAGATTTATTAAGAGAAATAAATAAATTTGATGTAGTAGTTCTTATATGGGTGAAAACACAGGAAATTACAAATAATTTACGCTATTGAAACTAAATCAAGATAAAAATTACATGAGGTGGGGTCGTGACTCAGTAAGCTGGAGTGGCGACCCGACCTCTCCTGGGTACGAACTAGGCGGGTGGCTTCAGAAAACTCAACGATGACTAAAACTCAGATTTCTATAGGAGCTGTCTCTTAGTGTCCCGGCAGTGGGTTATTATTTGTGGGGCGCATAATAAAAAACACAGGTGTTGAAGAATGTCTCGTATTTAAGAACTTAATCCGTAGTTTTTAACACTTAAATGAGTCTCTGCCTTTGATAAATAAGAGAAGCCCCAGCAAAGTTCGAATTTGAATGTATAGATTACCGCAAATCTTCCACGACGTCACTCTCGTAAAACGACTGGATCTTTCAAAATAACATCTGGGATATGGTTTCCCAGCTCAAAAGACATCCTTCCTTCCTTCTGGTATTTGTTCGAACCGATGTCGAAGGTGATCAACTCTAGAAGTCTTGAAATCAGCTAGGGTTTGGGACGCGAAGAGCACCGCAGTTGCGGCGGTGTCCAGATCTTCCCCTCGGACCTTGAAAATCCGGGATGTCCTAATTCATGAAAAAAAAAAATCTTTCTTTTTTTTTTAAACCGTGGTGTTGTTGTTATCCTCGAACAAAAACTTCGTCTTCACGCCCTTTCTCCTTGACCACCGCGACCTATCGATACCCAGGATCAGCTCAGACCCGTGACCTTAGTAATCAACATTATAAACATTAAAGAAAAAAGGAAAAAATATTTAAGTTCTGCCACAGACAATAAATCATACATAGAATAAATACCTTCGTGAATAAACAAACCTTTTTCCTGGCGCGAGGCATACTGTGACCATAGACATATCATGATTTATTTTATGTAAATAACTTAACAGGAGAAATTTAATATTCATTCTGGCAAAACGACATGTCACAGTGTCGATCAGCTGAAACTAGTAAGGAAACACTGAAATGGATGATACTTTAATGACTTTAGTCAACCTAATGCTCTTGTCGCATCAGACGTTTAAATACCTGTTGACAAATTCCCAAACGTAAAATTTTTTTTGTAAGTAACCTCCTCCCAAAATTAAATTCTAGCACTTTTTTTTTTCATCTCCATAACTCTGAATATTTTAAATTACAACAAAAAGTTGCAGGCTACTAAGTCATGTCGCTAATGTGAAACACAAATTTGAAAATGAGTTGGCACAGTCTGAGAAAATAAAATCTTAGGGCCAATTGTATCAACTTTAAACAAACAGGTTGTTAGTTAACACAGTGTTAGCTTATTCTCTTGTTAAGTGCCCAGTTGTGTGGTATCATCCGTATTTATTCCCTTGTTGGAGTTTTGGTGGTGTTTTATGTGAATGTTGATAAGCATGCTGTGTTTATATTTTTTCCGTATTATTTACAAATACGTACGAAAAATTAAAACTTTTACAAGTGAGAAGTGAAATACTTATGATATTTTATAACGTGGTTAGTCTGTGCTAGGCTATACTAGGAATTTCACTTAAGTTACAAGTCAGGTACAATGTACACTAAACTTAAAATTAACATTACAGTCCAAATATGTGACGAAATTATAAAAATTAAGAGCTTGAGTTCATTGTGTGGTTATTTAAGAGATGTTCTTTTGGGATTCTCTCTAGTTCAGAATATTGAAGGACTTTGCTTTTGTTTATAGGCCTTGTTATGTTCATGTAGTTGGTTTCTTTATTTAATTTTTTACATAGAATGAACTTTATTATTTCTTTTACAATAATATCTTGAGTTTGTTAGAACAATGATAAACTAAGAGAATGCATGCAAGGAGTATATAGCAGCAGAGCTGCTTTTCATTTAGACATAACAACTCTCCCTAAACTCATGGGAATGTCATAGATCCAAGCGGATAACAGGTCGTCTTATTCTCGTGGATTGTCGTAAGGGAAGAACGTCTGAAGGAGACACTGTCGCCCTCTCAGATGAACTTACACAATATTATTCTTCTTGTACACAGGAAAGTCTTACAACTTCGTCTTGTTGTTGAGGGTAATTTGAACCATCAATTGTCGGAACAACTTCATTTGGTTGGTTGGCGTAGTTAGAACCATGATTTGTCGGTAAGTGTAATGGATGATCTTTTGATAATCTTCGTTTTTTCGAATTATTCCTCTGTATAAGTGGGTGAGAACCCTCATATCTGTCTTATCTATTTCGCAAGATCGTAGCTGGTTAAAGTGACGTTTGATCACATAACCTTGGTCCAGTTCCACTAGATAATGTAGCCTTTCGAGCCGTTCAACAATGACTCCAAATTTTCAGTGTTGAGAACCCACGTAATTTCGTGATTGAACCCTCATTCCAATTGGATAATATTTAGTTGGTGTTGAAATTACTTTCAGAAAAAGTGATGTCTGAGTCCGTGGTCTTATGAGATCCAGGTCTGTTCTAAATCTTCTTCCGAAATGGAGTTCAGCTGGTGTTTTACCATTATCTATCAATCTATCTTCTATGGATCCTGGTTCAAATGTCATGCACTTCAGCTTTTGTTTCAGTGTTTGTATATCTCTCTCTGCTGACCTGTTTGTTGCAGGATGATTTGGTGCTGAAAAATTTTGAGTAATGCTATGTTGATTGCAGAAGTTTCGGAATTCATTACTCTTAAAGATGGCAGCATTGTCACTGACCATCTGTTCTGTTATACCATTTTGAGAGAAAATTTATTTCAGAGGTGCAATACTATTCGTAGCAGTTGGGTATTGTTTTGATATTTTGACTTCAAGCCATTTTGATTTTGTATCAGTGACGACAAAGACGTAATGTTCTAAAAATGGTCCTGCTTTATCTATGTGAATTCTTTTGCAAGGAGCATCAAGTTTTTCCCATAAATGTACGGGTGTTTTCTTCAGATTTTTCTTCACATAACAACAGATTTCGCAACTATTGACCAAATTTCCAATATCTTTATCAATGCCTTTCTAATAACAATAGGAGCATGCTATAATCTACATCTTGAATTTTCCAATGTGAGTATTATGAAGTTCATTAAGGATGTTGTTTTGTAGTGTTCGAGGGTTCACAACGTGGTTACCTCGTAGTATAACACCTTGGTGTACAGAATATTCAGGTTCTAAAATATCCCCGTTTAAAAGTTGTTTTTTAAAATTGTTAATTCCTGATCGTTGTTTGTGGCATTTCGTATCATTTCGGCTGTGACAGTTAAATTTTTCGTCAGTGTTTATACAAGTATTTCATTAACTTTGTAGTCTTCCATGATAAACATAGAGTCGATACGTCTTATTTGTTGGGTTGTCATGACGAATAGTCAACATTTTTATGTAGATGTGATGGACGATGTTCAATGCCTTAGTCAAAACCACTCATAAAATGAGCATATATGAGCAGCCTGTTAGCAGACATAATCGGCAAAGGTTTATTAGGAGTTAATATTCGTTGAAGGGGTTAATTATCAATTATTAAGGTGAATTTCCTTCCATACACATACTGGTAAAACTTCTTAAAACTCCAGTAGACTGCAGTAGCTTCTCTATCTAATTGACTGTAATTATTTTCAGCTGTTGTTAATGTTCGTGATATAAAAGCGATTGGTTGTTCTTCACTGTCTACTGTGTGAGAAAGAACTGCAGCTAATCCATAAGGACTAGCATCGGTGGCCAATACTCTTCGCATTCTTTGTCCACTTGAATTTACTATCGTTCTTCAAAAGTTAGTATAGTGGATGCATGAGATTTGTGGCATTTGGTATAAATTTCACGTGGTAGTTTACTATTCCTAGGAAAGAACGGATTTCTTCAATATCAATCAGACGGTCTGCATTGACAATAGTGTATTCTTTATCAGGGTACTTCTGTAGACCCTTTTCTTATATGATGTGTCCTAGATAATTGACAGTTCTAGTGAGGAATTTACATTTGTTTGTTGATGTGGATATTATACTTCTGTAATCTTTGTAAACAAATTTCAAGTCGACTATGACATTCTTAGATGGCGTGTCCCTGTACAACGATGTCATCAAAGTAGGCAATTACTCCATCGAGGTCGTGTAGAATTTGATGAAATTCGTTGGGAGCATTTTTCAGTCTAAAAAATAACCTATGTACAGCATAAGTGCCACGGTGAGTAGACATAGCAGATGTTTTAGCACTGTTTGTATCTACTGGTACATGTAGGTATGCTTTATGAATGTTTAATGTGCAAAAATAATTTCCATTTTTCATCTTGTGGAAAATATCTTCTATGTTCGGTATTGGATACCTGATGTCATGTAATTGTGGATTGATAGTTACTTTGTAATCGGCACACATTCGTACACTTCCATCTGGTTTTGGAATTGGTACTAGAGGAGTTCCCCATTCTGATATATCGATTCGTTCAATAATTCCTTGAGTTGTCTAACCATTCTAGTACATGGTTGACCTTAGGTAGTAATGCATAAGGTACTGGCCGAGGTTTCATGAAAATGGGAATTGCCCCTTCTTTTAGTTTAAGCGAACATTCGTATTTGGGTTTCTTGCCAATATTTGATTCAAATGACTCTCTGTATTCTCGATGATTTCGGGTGCACTAGATGTTATTTTACTAACAAGTCTGGTATCTTCTGTTCTATTATGTGATAGTTGATATAAAATTATCTTTAAATTTCTAATCCAAGATCTACCTAGGATAGGTGTGTATGGTTCTTTTTCAACAACAAGATATTGCATGCTTGTAGTGTTGTCATAGTAAATAGGAAGTTTAACCTTTCCTAGTGGTAGGAACACATTTCCCGTATAAGAACGAAATTTGATAGTGGTAGGTTCTAATTTTGCTTTTGTAACTAATTTATTTACAACTTTTTCAGACAGAATGGTAACAGGGCTCCCCGAGTCTACTTCAAACTGTTGTTCTGCTGACCCTACCTTAAAAGTGATAAAAAATGTACTGTCATCAGAATTAAGATTTGACACAGTGTGTGTAGGAAATTTTACTTTTTTCTCCGAATTTGAACATATCATCATTACATTGAAATTATATATCTCAAACTCGTCTTGTGAATATTCGAGATCTTCTTTGTCATCTCCATTCAACTTTATACTATTTGATTTTTCATTTTTTTAATGACTTTCTTTATATGACAAGCTCTGTTACAATTCGTACATTTTAATTTATCTCTAAAACGTCATTCAGCAGCTGTATGATTATCTTTTCCGCTACATAAACATAGACCTTCTAGTCGAAGGTCGATAATTGAATCATAAGTCAATCTGTTTGGTTTGTTTTCACTAGATTGTGAGATTGTTTCAAAACTCTTCACATGTTTGCTATCTACACAAATAAAACCTTCCTCATTGAATACTTGCAAACCCAGTGAAATTTATTGTAGAATCCTTGTACTAATGACATGAAACTTGTAAGCACTGAATTGCTTAGAAATGATGTAGGTATCCCGATCACGACGAAATCCATTTGTAATTTGTAGGCCTATTGCAGGAAACAGGTACACTCATAAATACCAAGTCTCATGAGTTACGAAACTTGCGTGGAATTAAAAATCAACAAAGTTTCTCAAATTGAAAGCAGTGCAAATATAAAACTTTAGGCTGTATGTTTTCCATTTGAGGCATACATATGTAGAAACAGAACTGTGAAACTAAACAATTTCACTTGCATTAATAAATGTTGACCAAAGCACATAATAATTCCAGAACATCGCCAATCAACTAAAATAAACAAGGTATCCACCACACTGAATTATAAAGTCCCGAAATTTATTAACTTCTGTTTTTCTCACACTTCAAAACACAACCAAAATATGTTTGTAAGAATAATTTTGTGACAATTTTCCTCTGTATCTCACACTTCCTACATTCTTGTATATTCTCGAGAAGGTTACTCAATTTGAGATTACGAAAACATATCAAAACATACTTATCGCGAGTGCCATTTATATTGCAAAGGTCAAAAGTGGCTACAGTCACGATAGCAATAAATACAATTTTAATTATAAACGATGCTAAACAAATTTGGAAGAAACAGTGGATATACAAAATACACATTCACAATAATCAGTTTCGATCATGAATTTGCTTGGTTAGAGACAGGTTACAGAATCGCCTAAACCCTTTGTTTTCTTTCTCTTCTACCAAATCCTTGCAGTCGCACTCAGTTATATTTTCATGTAATAATACCTACATTAATATGGCTTTGCACAAAGTATGAAATTTGAATTAGCTTAAACGAGTCACAGAATTTTCGCAACTGCCCCATACAGCACACTTGGTCACAAAAACGTCGCAACGACGTCGTAATGTCGCATTTCGGATACACTCTACAGAAGTCATACTGTAATGTCCCAGTGATGTTGCCATGCAACCAATTTATGACACTGGCCTTTGTGATGGACATGCGACCTCGCAGAGAAACCTTTGTGTTACTTTTTAGTCATATGAAAGTCTATACAATGTTATTATAATTTCTTTCTTTCAAATGTTCTCATAATTATTCGTAAAAAAATATTCTTTGTAATTACTGTTAATTGAACAAATTTCTGAAGTCTCAAAAATATTAAAATTATGTTAATGAGTGTTAAGTACATTGAAGATGGCCGCAGTGTAGGAGAAGTTATTGTGATGCTGCGTGGTTGATAAGTATTTTACATTATAATTAATTGAGCTAGTCTAAATATTTAGTGAGTGTTTAGTGGGTAAGTGTCAGTTTGATAATATATATTGTTATTATTGTCTATTTTGTCAGTTTTCGTGCGGTCTTGGTCTGCCATGTTGTCACCACGTTCTTTATGTAATCTTAGGTGTAAGAAGTAATAGTTAAGTTTTGGTGACTTACATTGTTAGTTGCTTAATTTTGTTAGTTTTAATTTGTTATTCTTTGTAAATTATTATTAACAGGTGGTGTGGTAGGGTAAGTTGTAGGTTAGGTAGGCCTATGCTAAGTTGAGGTTAAGTAAGTTAGTGTTACAATAATTGCTTCGTCAATAAGTTGTTTGTAAGAAATAGGGTAGTGGTATACTAATTGTTTAATAAGTGAGTAGGTTGTAAGAGAGGAAAAAAAACTGATGGGGATAATAGGGAGGAGGAGGTATAGGTGTGACATCTGTAAAAAGACTTGGAAGGCAGGAGAGGGAGGTGTGCAGTGTGACAAGTGCAATGGATGGTTCCATTCAGAATGCTTAGGAATGGGGGAGGAAGATTTGGAACTCTTAGGCCAAGAATGGTTGTGTGTCGAGTGTGGGAGAGGGAAATCTGGGAAGGAGGTATGTGTGGTAAAGAGTACTGCTGGGGTCAGGAAGTTGCAGGAGATGGGACGAGTGGAGATAGGGACTCAGATAGAAGAGGATGAGAGAGGCATCTGGACATTTAGTGTACTAGGGGGCATACTAGGGAAAAAAATAGTGGAGGGACTAGGAGTGAAAAGGAGGGAGGAGGAACGGAAAGAAAGGTTGGTGGAGCAAATCAAAGCGAGGGTGGAGGGGGGAGTGGGAAGGGAGGCAGGATTGGAAAAGCTGATAGTGAGGTTGGAAAAACTGGAGGGTGAATTGAATGAGACAAAAGTGGAAATGGTAGCTTTGCGTAGTGCATCAGAGCGGGAACTAAAGGAAGAGAGGCAAAAAAGAAGGGAAACAGAGCAGGAGGTAGAAAGTCTGAGCAAGAGGGTAGAGGAACTGGAACAGAAGACTAGGGAGATGAGTACAGGGGTCAGTAAGGCTAGGTACGTAGAGGTATGTGCTAGGGGGCTGCAAAGTGAGGTGAGGGTTGGAGCCAAGGAACAAGTTGTAGTAGTAACAAGGGAAGCACAGCAAAGGGCAGATAATAAGGGCAGTAGAGTAGGTGATGTAGGCACAGCAAGGCAGGAAGGGAACAGGGACATGCAGCCTTGTGAGAAAGCAACGGTAGATGGGAACAGCAGGCAGGAAATTGGAAGGAAGAGTCATATAGTCAGAGAGGGGAAATCAGGGTAGGTAGGGACCCAGAAATGGTATTTCTAGGAAGCTCCATAGTGAAGGGGGTAGACCTGAGGGGAATCACTAGGGGAAGTGTGTATAAGGCAACATTTGGGAGAGCCAAGATAAAAGACCTGAGTAAGAAAGTAAGTAGTATAAGGGGGAGTGAAACTGTAAGGGTGGTCACTTTGCATGTTGGTGGCAACGACATTGAACATAGAGACATAGGTGTTGAGGTAGGGCAAAACCTAAAGGAGCTTTTAAGACAGGTGAAAATCAAGTTTCCTAAGGCTAGTGTAGTGGTCAGTGGGGTTCTGTGTCGAAGGGGTGTTGACAATGTAAAGGCAATGGTTGCTAGCGACCTGTATGAGGATGTTTGCTGGGAGAGTGGGGCTACTTTTGTGGACAGTAGGCTGTAGGTAGGCAGGGGAAGCATTGGTAGGGACCAGGTGCACCTTACAGATTATGGTAAAAGAGTCCTGGGTGATGTGCTTGGTAAAGAGACAGCTGGCTGCCTGGAGAGGAGTAGGGTGAAGAGTAGACAGCAGTAGCAACCACAGGTCAGAAAGGGAAGAAAGGGGAGGTTAGTCGAATCAACATTGAAAGTTATAGTAGTCAACTGTAGAAGTCTTTACAACAAGCTGGACAGTCTGTGGAGTAAGGTTGAAGGTTATGGAGCAGATGTTGTGGTTGCTGTGAAAACCTGGTTGAGTGATGAAGTGCTGGACAGCGAAATCCAGCAGGATGGGTTTGCGATATTTAGAAAGGACAGGGGCAGGAGAGGGGGAGGAATTATGGTCTGTTTGAGGAAATGTTTGCTAGGGTATGTAGAATTTATCAGTGAGGAAGCGGAAGTTATGGAAATTAATATAAGTGGGAGGAGTAGGTATATAAAACTGTTGGCTGTGTACAGGCCTCCAGGTCAGGGATGGCAGGAAATTGAGGTGATCAAGGAGAGGCTTGACAGGCTTAGGGACAGGCAGTGTGTTATGGTAGCAGGAGATCTGAACATGCCTGGTGTGCAGTGGGTTGAAGGGGCAGAGGAGATGGGACATGAAATGCAGAGGATGGCAGCTGCGCTGGTAAACAGGGGGCTTGTGCAGGCAATGGTAACACCTACAAGGCGGGCTGGAGAGAATTCGGGGGCAGTGCTGGACATGGTGTTGGTCAGACCTGGGGATGTTATAAAGGATGTTGTAGTTTTGGAAGGAATCTCTGATCATGACATCCCTGTGGTAGAGATTGGAATTGAGAAGCCGAAAGTAGTAGATCCCGGGTGCAAGGTGATATGGCAATTCAGATGGGTGGATGGCAAAGGGGCAGAAAATCATCTTAAGGAGAGATTTGAGGAATGGTCTAAGGAAGAAAGTATAGAAATCTTGTGGGAAAACTTTAAAAGAACTGTGGAAACAACTCTGAAGGAATTTGTCCCTCAAAAAAGGATAAGATCATGTGGGGACCCTCCATATTATGGTAAGGAGATAAAAATAATGAATAGAAAGTGTAGAAAATTCCATGCAGAGTGGAAAAACAAAGGGGTAATGAGGGCTAGGGATCAACTAAAGGAGACGGGAAGAGAGCTAGAAAAAGAAATTAAACGAGCAAAAAACGAATACTTGGGAAACATAATGGCTCTAGGGAGAGATAAGAGCTGGAAACAGTTCTATGGGTATGTTCGGAAGATGAGAGGAGAGGATGGAGGGATTCCGCAGTTGAAAGATAGGGATGGTCTGGTCGCATCAACAGACAAGGCGAAGGCTGATATGCTACAGAGGCAATACCTGGATGTCTTTGAGCCACATGACATGTGGCAATGGAATGATAAGGGGGATAGGAAAAGAGGTGAAAAATTTAGAATTCAAGTGAAGGATATAGCTAGGATCATCAGAGGGCTGGTAAGTAGCAAGGCGGTCGGACCAGACGGTATTGGAAATGGGGCATTAATGTTTGCTATTAAGGAGTTGAGTAAATATCTTAAAGTGCTGTTTGACAGGTCACTGGAACAAGGTAAGCTCCCACTAGAATGGAAGGAGGCACTGGTAGTACCAATATACAAGCAGGAAAAGGATAGATCGCACCCCAGCAGTTACAGGCCGGTGAGTCTTACATCGAATACCGGGAAGGTGATGGAACGTTTGTTGGCATGGTACGTAGTTAAGGTGATGAATGAAAAGAACTGGCTAAGGGAATACCAACATGGTTTCAGGGAAGGATACTCATGTGAGACTCAGTTGGCCGGTCTGTTGGAGGACCTGGTGAAAGCTGTTGATGAGGGAATGCATGTGGATGCCTGTTTCATTGACTTTGAAAAGGCCTTTGACAAGGTGCCTCATGGAAAACTTATGCAAAAGGTGGATGACCTATTAGAAGACAAGAGGATTGGTAGGGTGGATAGGAGATTTGCTCAAGGGAAGGGTTCAGAGAGTGAAAGTGGGGGTACTGTGTCAATTGAGGGGAAAGGTCTCTTCAGAGGTGCCACAGGGGAGTGTGCTACGTCCGATATTGTTTACATTAATGGTCAATGATATAGGTTTGGAGGTTACCAGCAGAATACGATTATTCGCTGATGATTGTGTGCTATTCAGTGGTGGGGCGTGAGAACAAGCTACAGGAAGATATTGAGTAGATAAGGCTGTGGACACTTGAAAACCAAATGAAGATAAATGTTAGAAAAACTAAACTAGTGTGGTTTACAAGGAAAAGGCAAAAGAGCAGGGAATTCTATAGTTGGGCAGGGCAGAAAATAGGCGAGGCATCCGAGTATAAGTACCTAGGAGTTGTTCTGCATGAAAATCTTGGGTGGAAAAGTCAAGTTCTGAGAGTGGTCGCAAAGGGTAGGAAAGTGCTAGGAATGATGGGTAGGATGTTAAGGGGAACCAATTCAGAGGTGAAGGAGAAGGCCTACAACACCATGGTCCGGCCTGTTCTTGAGTACGCTGCAGCTGAGTGGGACCCCCATGTTGAGGTAGAGGTGAGGGAGCTTGAGAAGGTGCAGAGAAGGGCAGCCAGATGGGTGAAGGGTAAGTGGAGAAGGCGAGGGCAGGATGGAGAGGATGAAAGTAGTTTCAGGCCATCAGTGATAATGAGGGATATGGGATGGAACTCACTGAAGGATAGGAGGAGGGTGGAAAGACTGGTTAGGATGTATAAGATAGTGGAACGGGATGGAGGATGGAGTGCACTAGCTGAACATCTAGATAAGGGTGGATATAGGGGTAGAGGCAACAACAGTAAAAAGATACAGCGGGTCTGGCGGAGGATGGGTCAAGGACTACAGTCAGTGCTGGTTAGGACAGTCAGGGAGTGGAATTTGTTGCAGGAGGATGTGGTGTCGTTGAGGGGTGTGGGACAGTTTAGGAGGGCTTTGGAGAGGATGTTGTAGGGGTGTTGGATGCTTGCCACCGGGCGCTTGCCCAATATCAAGAAACATTATTATTATTATTATTAAGTAAAATAGTACTGAAGTACTCATGGTAATGGTTGTCTTTGTTCGTGAACATGGAGAAACAAGTAAATACATTTGAAATTTGGTACTGTATATCATATTCCTTGTTGTATATGCAGCAGAGTAATCCACAGACAACATGAGACCAAAACCTTTTAACAATACACCAGTTATTTTCCATCCTTTCAGTTTTTATGTGAATATTCTTAATATTATGTTTTTGTTATTTTCATAGATAAATTTTGCCTTGTTATCTTGTAATACCTATTTTCATACTTCTGAATAAATGAACTCAAAATCATGTTATTTGATATAGTCGTGCCAATTGGCATGAATTATAGGTCCACACACAATGGTGTGGTGGACATGTGAAGCAATAGGACTGAAATAGCCTTTGTTTTTGTTTATTGTGATTTATGACAGTGCTAACTAAACCTTTCAGCAGTTATTCATGTGCGTTATAACATATCACGCTGAGCAGATAGAGCTGAAGGATCCAACAGCTATTCAGAGCACTAGATTTTTTGTCTAACGGTAAAGTTTGATTAAAAATAAATCCCAACCTTATGTTTATTTTTTAAGCTGGAATTACATGTTAGGCTATCCATTATTCGCTACTGAAATATTGTATTATTTTCTACATAGACTGTAACGTACCAAGAGTGCTGTACAATAAGAGGAACAGGCCAAACATTATATTTATTGTATATTGTTAAATGCACAACAATACATTTGGAAAGATGAAAAGTCAATTTAAAAATACAGACTGAAAAAGATTAGTATTAACAAGTAATATTTGTTGCCAAAGTTTGTTGTAAAGTTCTATAATTTTTTGTGGTATTCTAGCAGTTATTTTTAAATTAAAAACTGTAGTGAATGATTACATATAAAAAGGATGTAACATATAATTAACATTCATACCCTTTCATTAAAATTAGCAAAACATTTACTGTACTGTACTGCAGAGAAAAAAAAAAGAGCAACCCTAGAAAACAGTTTTTGCCAAAATTTTTTTAGCAAATATTTTGCGATGGTGTAATCTCTTGAACATGTGTTAATGTTATAAGGTTACTGTATCGTAAATAGTTCACCAGAAACACATCACACTCACACACATAGCTTGCAAAGTTGCATTCATACTGACAATAAAATTTATGTAATTTCAATTGACGTTTACTAATATATGTACCATACCTTCTTTTGAAGTGTCCAGGTCAGTTTAGGCATATTTATAGATATTTTCCTAGACGGCATGCGACCGAAATGAAACTGCTGCAATCTTACAATGTGCTAAGTTAGTCGCAGAATCATCAGTACATCTGTACGTGCCAGAAATGTTACACAAGCAATGTTGAAGAATGAAGCACATTGCATGAGTGTGCCAGGAACATTAGTTACATTAGCAACATTGTAGTTGAGACCTTGCAGCATATTGCCTGTATAAGTCATGCCAGAAATGTCACACTGGCAATGTTGCAGATGGGATCTTGCAGTGTGTTGCCTACACATGCCAGAAATGTACAACCAACAACATGCTCATGTTGTGCTCTCAGTGCTAGAAGTGTGCCGGCAACATGCGGTTGACGTGTAGAGAATGTTACTTTGTAACATGCTTAGAACATCACAGCACGTTGTGGCAATGTTAATACAATGCGAGAGTGTGGCATGCAGACAACATGCATGAAAAATCACTGTACAATTAGGATTTGTTTATTTTAAAACCAGTTTCAAGTTCACTGACCAAATTATAAAATTTTTAATCAGAAACTATAGGCGAAGCTACGGGGTGGTCCGGGTATGCACAGGACCACTCATTAGGTCTGACAGGTGTCAAAACAAATCTTATTACCAACTACTTCAGTAGTGATGGAGAATTCCTCAAACCTTTTCGCAAGCACGTGAACAATGGTAATACTAAAACATCTATAGATTACCCTTGCAATCATGCATACACAGACGAACGCACAGAGAAAGAAGGAATGGAAATATCACAAGCATAAAACTGTAGACAGTTTTCTTTAGTTCATGAAATTTGCGCATGTGCACTACAGCACCCAACTAGTTGGCTCGACACCGTATGCACATAACCATTTAATGAACAGTGAAGTCTTAAATTTCTATTCTGCAGTATGAAAAGATCTTCTATATTGGATCAGCAAGCGATTACATGTTTCTTCAAACGTCTGAAGAAAAACGAGAGCTGTGGTTATGACGCACAAGATACTGGTAGTGATTGTGACTTAGTAATGTTATTACGACAGTTTTTTTGTTTGTTGTAAATTACAGAAAATATACACTGTAGAACCACGCATAGTTTTAAATCTTAGCTTTTTTAAATTGATATTTTCCCGTTACGTATATTATATATTGTGATTAATAATTTCTTGCAACATAGTGAGAATATATGTATTTGCAAACTGTATTTGCTTGCAAAGCTGAAGCTGTGTCTGCTATTAAAACGAACTATGAGTCTATTGTGAATGCTATTGAGACAACAGTGGAAGGGGCTGTTAACGGTAAAGTTAGAGCAAGTGGGGAGGGTATCCTCACTCAGATGAAGTCTTTCAACTTCACACTGAGCTTAGAAATCATGCATCCAATGTTGCTGATGATTTTGAAGACAAGCAAAATGTTACAGCCCCAAGAAATTATTCTGCTACTGGCAGAATTCTGTGACTTGCTCCCACTCAGACCGATATTCAGATCTTACGTGATAAGTTTTTCTTGAGTGTTCTATAGAGCTTCAAGCTGAGATGCGTCTGCTGAGAAGAAAGACAGGAGAAGAGTATCCTCCGAAAACGATTAATGACTGGCTGATATGGATTTAAGAGTACAACCGTAACCAAACTTATGAAAACTTCTACTAACCACTGGCCAAATATGTTGTTATTCGTGTAAATAGTTGTTCCTGCGAGAGAGGATATTCCAAACTGAGCCATGTTATGGGCTTGTTCCCGAGTTTTTTCAGACTGGTGCCAATACTTCAAATATTTTTTTAACAAAAGTTTTGAAAAAATTTGAGTCAATATGCAATCACACGATGCACAAAACTGTGGACGCGTTTTTTAAAATAGTGTACCATCCACCAGCAAAAAAATAATTTCCTTCATTTTTGCTTATTTTCACGACGATAAACATGGTACTTTGGGTAACGAAATCTAAAAAAACAGTTCAGTATAAGTCTTCAAAAAAATTCAGCTACAAATTATAACATATAAGTGTCAAAAGTGTGCAGCGAAATTTTGATACGAGTATTAGGTAGCAATAAAAAAAATATTTTCGAAATCACTGCAAAACTCCGTAACAAGGCTTTAATATCAAGTTGCGATCAACAATGGCAGAAGACCACCTTCAAAATATCATGCTTCCTTATAGTGTGCACAATATGGCTAATTCCGTCTAGGTGGCAGATGTTATTGAGTATTATGAGGTGACATTACACCACAATTTTTCGTTTAAAATAACTGTTAGCATCCTCTTAAAGGGATTAAAATTTCACAGTCAACTGCAGTCATTAACGATATTACTTTACTGTAAATAGTGTTTTAGAATTTGTATTTAAAAATAAATTAATGGAGTGGTGCAAAGTTACCCAGGGCGTGCAAAGTAACCTCACTTTACGATACCTATAAAACTCATTCGCATAAAATATCAAATAACGTAAGTTACTGTATTTTAGTAAAGTATTTTTTAACTGTTTATAAGTTAATGATTTTGAATTGTTCTGTCTAAATTATATCCCACCCTTCCCTATCATCTGAAAAAATTATATTAAATTAAAATATAATATTTTTATCAAACATCATGGATTAAAAATTGTATAGCTAAAAAACTGAATATTTACTTGGCTACTTATATGTGTTATTTTTAGGTTTGTATTTATTAAATTTATGACTAAATACATTATCTTTAAAAAAATATTAATATTTCTACCAGTGTTATACTCAATGTCCATATAACAAACACTGCTTAAATAGCGTCATTTTCACCTTGAAATTCAACATTTTCCCGGGGGAGGACCCCCGAACACCCCGCCATATATGATATATGTGACGACTAGGACCACCCATTAGCTAATCTCTAGCTTCGCTTATGTCAGAAACTTCTTGAATTTGTAACATTTGCAGAAAAATGATTAAAATCCTTAATTATACTGATGCATTTTTGTTCCAGAATAACATTTTGCTACCCATAGTGTGTGAAATATCAGGGGTAGGCAGTCTATGCTTTGGAAATCAGTGAGGTAGTGGAATTCCTGCTGAAGGATTTGATAAGTGAAAGGTGAAAGGTTTGAGAAGTTATTAAATGCATTTTTTAAAGCCACCTTTGAACCCCATTCACGAATATAATATACTCTGGGACGTAGGTGTAGTAACTTTTTCTTGCTATACTATTCCTTGTGCGGCCCCATGTTAATTTGATTTTGTATTAGTATTGGGATCAAGACATAGTTAATTATAAAGATAATTCTTCTGGGCTGCGAACACTCCTTTTATTTTCTTCCAGACTTCATGCCGTAAATTCCCTTGACCACCCTCTTTCACACAGTAATTGTGTCAAGTCTTCAGGATGTGACAAAGCACCTTATATAAACCTACAAAACATCTGAATTTTTGGACAAGCTGTGTGTCTACAACTACAAGGACTGCTCAGGTAGTATAGTGATGAACGGGGAGGGGGATGGGGCAGTTTGGCCTGCAAGCTAACAAGGGAACTTTTAAGGAAAAAAGGAAATAATAGTGAAAAGATTCAGAGGGTGTGGAGGAAAACAGAGAGGGGTAAACAGTCAATGCTGGGGGTCGATTAAATATCGTCACCTGCTATTTGCACCGGTGCAGCACAACGCAAGTGCAGAGCAAGTTAAATGCATCTTCTATGGTGTTATGTTAGTGTATAATTCCAATGGAGCATAAGCAAACAGAACGCAGGTGCAAATTTTGCGTAGCACCCATAAAAGGAGACATTTAACCGCCCCCCTGGTGAGGACGATGAGGGAGTGGAATGTTCTGCAGGAAGAGTTGGTGACTATGAGGGGCATTGTAAGGTTTAGGAAGGGACTGGAGGGTTGGTGCTGTAGGAATGGGGAGGAGTCTGTTCGTCACTGGGCATTAGCCCAATTGCAACTGTTAAACTTATGTTATTACTAGTCAGAATTTGTCATAATAATAACCCTTTTTAGTCAAAGTAACATGCACTGAGAATATGTAAAATATACTCTTTTGTGCTTACCTGGGGGCCGATTAAATATCACCACTTGCGTTTTGCACCGACACAGCTCAACGCAAGTAAATCTGCTCTGCACCTGCACCTCTAGTCGTAGTTGGAATTAAATATACTAGAAAACGCAAGACGCAAGGGGCGGAGCCTATTTCGGCTTGGCACAACTACCACCCCTCTCCAACTTACACAAGCCAATCAGAAAATTTAAAACATCATTCTCACTGCCACGTGGATGGCAAAAACTGTCTGCACACCCGCATGCTTACATGCAGATATAGCTTCCATGTAGCAGTGAACAATTTCTCGCGCTAACAGTGATGTTTTGATTTTATTTTTCATAACCTCAAATTGTGTAGTTTTTTCGTGCTTATACAAGGATGTAAGAAGTGTAGTTTCACATATCAAGTTATAGAGGAAAATTGTCAAAAAGTTGTCATTATAAACATATAAGTCGTAGTTGCATTTTGAAGTTTGAAAAATTAATTTCTATAATGTCGTGGTTATTTCAGTGTAGTGGATGCATGTGTTCATTTAATTGAATGAGATCGTTCGTGAATAATTAAGTACTATATTTATGGAGAGTAGCATTTTTGTAATACAATTGGTACACATCAGAGTGGTTTTCGTCTGTAACCAGCATTTTCATACTTTATGTTGCTGATGGAAAATAAAGTGCCTAAAGTGACAGATGTGTGATGCGATTAGAGCAAAAATTAGGTATGGATTTTATACTTGTTGTTGAATGCTCTATGGATGTAATCAAGCCATAGCAACCAGTTGTGTTCATGAAGTAAATAAAAGATGGTGGCTCAGTGAGTTAGTGTACTAGTGTCCTGTATTTTGGAATTTATTTCCTGGTCCTCCGGTAGTCTTTGTACATTCACTTGTTATGTGTTCTTCCCAATCATTTTTTGGTCTTCCGGGCCAGATGCATCAAGTATGTGTTTATGGATTCAGCGGTTTTTGATGTGGTGAAGAAGTCAAACTCGACACTGATTGCATTGGATCTGTTGCCCAGGACATGTCAACATTTAACTGTCTCAAATATTGTGTTATGACTGTGGCACAGCGGCAGCTGTGATTATTTAGTTTCTTCTCAGATCTGAACTTTTTCTTGTATTTTGGTGTTCCTTTTTACTGATCTGGTCTCAAGAGAGTGCACCTTTGTTTCATTCACACCAACTTTTTTTGTCTCTTAAAATTTACGCTTGTTGTCTGCTGATACTTTGTTGTGAGTACTATAACCTTGTTTGTTTTTGTGAGTTGCTCTATTATCTCTGGCCTACATTCTATTTTTCTTCCAGTGATAATTTTGTGCATTCTACTAACGTATCTTGTTAGTCACCCAGGTTTTGTTCTCTCTTTCGTTTGTTTGTATGTGGTTTTGTTTTTGATCCTCACACCATGAATTTCAAAGGTTTATCAATGCAGTTAAGACTTCAAGAGAACTCGTTAAATAAAATTACTGCTCGTGTCTCTGCACTTATTGATACTAGTGAGATATCTGCAACTGGCATACACGAAGCAGGGGTATTGTTGTCAGATTTTAACAGCATTGAGGCAACAATAAATACGCGTATCGACAACTTTTTAAAGTCTGATAACGTTTCTCTTACCTATGATGAAGATTTCTTGGCCGAAACACACTCAAGGCTTGCATTTCTCACTATGGACACCCGTACTACTCTCTCGACTATTCTTGCCAGTGTTGAGCAACCAACAGCAATTGTGTCCCACATGAATGTCAGAGTGCCAAAATTCAATTTGCCACTATTCTCAGGTCAGTGAGAAGAATGGCCAACATTTTGTCAATTTTTAAAAGCCACAATTGATGATAATCAAGCTCTTTCTGAGGTTAAGAAGTATCATTATCTTGTTGGATCCTTAAGGGGTGAGCCTTCACAACTCATAAGGAACATTCCATTAACTGCTGAAAATTACACAGTTGCTTGGCAGAGTCTGTTTTCAAGGTATCACAACCCCCAAAAACTGGTAATGCTTCACATTAATAGTTCTAGAATTGCCAAATGTTACTACAGCACAACACAAACCACTTCGTCATTTTGTAACAACTTTTCTGGAAAATGCTCGTGCTCTTGATAGCTTAGGCCAGACCATTACCAAACGTAATCCTGTATTACTTACCCTTCTGATGAAAAAATTAGACATTTCTCTACGAACAAAATTTGAACAGTATCGCACAGACATTCCAGATGCATTCCCAGAGGTTGAGGAACTGATTACATTTTTACAGTTGGAAGCTTCCAGATTGGAGAATGCACAAGAAGTAAGTACCAAGCCGAGTCCGATTGCTTCTATATACACTACAGGCAACCTTGCAAGTAGTAGAACGGTTATGTTTTCAAACTCTGAGGGGGATGGGAAAAAGTGTGTTTTTTGCCTACAGACACTGCATACACTTTACAAGTGTCCTGAGTTTCTAGAAAAATCACCTGATGAAAGACAACAGATGGTACATAAAAAAATGTTTGTGTTTCAATTGTTTGGGAATATCTCATGTTGTAGCCAACTGTCCTTCACAACATATCTGTTCACCAGTTGCTGTATGGAGCAGATCCTCAAGTTAATTTGTCTACTTCCCCAGATGAAAATGAGCCTCTCTCAGTTTGTAGGAGTGTCCGCCACACATTCTAGTCACTCTGTGATCCTATTATCCACTGCTCTTGTTTTGCTTGCTGACTCACACGGTAATCGCCATAAATGCCGAGCCATTTTAGACAGTGCCGCCCAAGGAAGTTTTATTTCAGAAAGATTATCTCGAGAGTTGTGTTTGCCACGAGAAAATTGTAATGACCAAGTCACAGGATTGTCCCAGTCTTATGTTAAGGTTCGCGGTAGGGTAACTGCAAATATTATGTCAGAAATAAACAGGTTAATAATGTTTAATCATTCTATGTTAGTAGTGTCTAAGATAACCAATCCACTGCCACCTACAAATGTGGATGCTGTGATTCGAAAGCAGTTAGGGTCAATTCCTCTTGCCGATCCAGCATTTGACACTCATGGTGCCGTTGAATTGATTTTGGGAGCAGAAGTATTTTCTCAAGTTCTCACAGGAGGGAAGCTTAGTCTAGGAGAAGGATTACCAGTTGCCCTCGAGACCACCTTTGGGTGGGTTTTGATGGGAAAATGTCCTACGGCATGCCTTAGAACTAAAGAACCAATCAACCCATCAATAACATTACTGTGCACTAATATGTTGGAGTCCACGCTGAAAAGGTTTTGGAAATTGGAGGAACCTCCCATTGTTAAGCATTTGTCTCTAGATGATGTTGCATGTGAGCAGCATTACCAAGAAACACACTACTATTTACCATCAGGTCGGTATGGTGTCCGTCTTCCTTTCCGTCCTGACATGGTGCTTGGTCAGTCCCAATTGTTAGCCAATCAGCGATTCATGTTATTGGAACGTAAACTGCTTACTCAGCCTGATGTTTGGGTCTCGTACAAGGATTTTATGACATAATATGAGACTTCACAACACATGAAGCTGTGTAGTTTATCTACAAGCCAGATATGCACTTGTTATTTCATTCCTCATCATGGAGTAATGAAACTTCCAGTTCAACCACAAAACTTAGGGTTGTCTTTGATGCTAGTGCCAAGAGTTCGACAGGACATTCTTTAAATGATTGTTTGTATTCAGGTCCCAAATTGCAGTCAGATATTGTGGACATAATTTGCAAGTTCAGAACTCATAAATTTGTTTTATGTTGTGACATCAAACAGATGTACCGACAAACTGTTCTTCATCCTGATGACAGAAAGTACCAGTTGATTTTGTGGCGTTCAGACATATCTAAGGATCTTGGCAAGTACCAATTGAACACTGTCACATACAGTGTAACAAGTTCACCTTTCCATGCCATTAGAACGCTACAACCGCTTGCAGTTGATGAAGGACAGATATTTCCTAGGGCAGCAAACGTACTACAAACTCAGACATTTGTTGATGATATTATCACTGGTGCTGCATCACTTGAAGAAGCATTTGAATTGCGGGAGGAACTTATTCAACTGTTGGGGAAAGGTGGTTTTGAGTTGCATAAGTGGGTCACAAACCACCCTGCACTGTTAAATGGTCTCCCAGCTGCCAGTTGTGAGGTAATCTCATTCACTAATGATCTGCAACAAGCTCACAGTATTCTTGGACTGCAATGGAATGTTGAAAGAGATGCTTTTTTACATCATGTAGAAGAACAGCTATCACTGTGTACTAAACTGTCAGTGTTGTCCTATATTGCTAGGATTTTTGATCCCTTGGGCTGGTTGGCTCCTGTTGTGATGTGGGCAAAAATTTTTCTTCAATCATTGTGGTTACATGGACTTGGTTGGGATGATCTTCCTGGTTCTCTTCTTGACTCATGGCAGCAGTTTATGCATGGAATTGTGACTGTAAATTCTCTGTTGATTCCCCGCTGGTATGCTAATGATAGTGGATCTCCTATTGATGTCCAGTTACATGGTTTTTCAGATGCATCGGAAAAAGGATACGCTGCTGTTGTGTATATCCGCCTCACATTTCCAAATCAAGTAAGAGCTGTGAAGTTGGTAATGGCCAAAACAAAATTGGCACCTCTTAAGTCAATCTCCCTACCACGCCTTGAGCTGTGTGGAGCCCATCTGTTTGCTCGACTTATATGTCACTGTCAAAACCTTCATCTACCCATATATGGTGAGATGTCACTTCATGCATGGTCAGATTCAACTGTTACTCTGGCGTGGATCAGACATGCTCCTCATACATTGAAGACATATGTAGCAAATCGTGTGACCCAAATCCAGGAGTGGACCACCCCTAGTATTTGGCATCATGTGAATTCTTCAGATAATCCTGCCGACTGTGCCTCACGAGGATTATTTCCTAGACAGCTAGTTCAAGATCACATTTGGTGGACTGGTCCTTCATGGTTAGTCCTTCCGCACAAAGATTGGCCTTTACAACCCTGTGTCAACATACAATCAGTAACCATTCCGGAGCTTAAATCAGCCACACTGTCAGTATCAATAGTTACTAAGGAATACTCATTGTTGTCAGATTTGAAATGGTTTTTGTCTTCGATGAAGTTAAGTACGGGTGGTAGCTTGGATGTTAAGGTTTGTTCACAATTCTAGAAAAAACAAGCATGTTCAGGGAACCGTTTCTGTCAGTGAATTAAACAGAGCTACTAAAAAAACTGTGTTTCATAGTTCAACAGGAGGCCTTTCAGAAGGAATTGCAACTCTTGAAGAGAAATAAGATTTGCTTCCCTCGAATACAACTCGCACCTTTTCTTGACCTTGTAGGACTACTCAGGGTGGGCGGCTGCCTGGAGAATGCCCCAATCCCAATTGCTGCCAAACATCCAGTTATTTTGCCTCATGACAGTCATGTTGTCAAGTTGCTGGTGAGTTACTCTCATGTAGCCTACTTGCTTGCTTCTTCACAGTTGTTGCATGCAATGTTAGCATTGCGGTTTTGGATACTGGGAGCCATAAGGTTAATTCGTTCTGTGATATCTCACTGCATTCGTTGCTTTCGCTGCAAACCAAAGGCTACTCCTCAGCTTATGGGTGATCTCTCATAGTCTCGAGTCACCCCTCAACCTGTGTTCCTACACTCAGGGGTTGATTTCACTGGATTTTTTACTATCAAGGCCAGCAAACTGAAGAAGGCGCCAACACAAAAGGCTTATTTGTGTCTGTTTATATCTTTCCACAAAGGCTATTCATGTAGAGGTTGTGTCAGAATTGTCGACAGCTACCTTCATTGCTGCATTGTCTCGTTTTGTTTCACGCCGTGGGCTTTGTTCACACATTTATGCAGACTGTAGTACAAATTTTGTTGGTGCTGGAGCTCAATTTCAGAAGACTGTGACCAATCTACTCAAGTCAGCACCACACAAGAACACTATTGAGGCATTTTTATCAGCACATCGGATTAGTATTCATTTTAATCCACCTGCTGCACCTCACCAAGGTGGCATTTGGGAAGCTGCAATTAAGAGTGCCAAGACCGTGCTGAAGAAAGTGGTGGGACTTCAAATCTTAACATTTGAAGAATTCACTACATTGGCAACAAGAGTTGAAGCTGTCCTAAATTCCAGGCCTCTAAGTCCCTTGTCCTGTGATCCTTCTGACTTAAGGGCTCTAATCCCTGGACACTTTCTAATAGGTAGACCTCTACTTGCCTATCCAGAAGACGACCTTACTCAAAACAATTTAACCTATTTGACACGCTGGAGACTTGTTCAAGCCATTGGTCAGCATTTCTGGAAACGATGGAAGAGGGAATACCTTAATACTCTTCAACAACATGGGAAGTGGACAGTTGTACAGAAGAACTTGAGTGTCGGTGACCTTGTGATCATACAGCAGGACAACATACCAGCATTGAACTGGTGCTTAGGCAGAATCACACAAGTGTATCCAGGACAAGATGGACTTGTGAGGGTGGTCAAAGTGAAAACTGTAAATGGCGAATTAAAATGTCCCACCATCAAATTATGTCCTGTACCTATAAATGAGTAACAATGTTCTGAATATTGTATGTGACTTTTTTTGTTATTAAAATAGTTAATTTTGGTGGGCGGAATGTTGAATGCTCTATGGATGTAATCAAGCCATAGCAACCAGTTGTGTTCATGAAGTAAATAAAAGATGGTGGCTCAGTGAGTTAGTGTACTAGTGTCCTGTGTTTTGGAATTTATTTCCTGGTCCTCCGGTAGTCTTTGTACATTCACTTGTTATGTGTTCTTCCCAATCACTTGTACTGGTATTAATTTGAGTGACCTAGTTTTGAAATTCACGTAAGTTGTTTTAACTTGTGTGGCATGGTATTTGTGAGTGTAGACCTACTACCTAATGGGCTATACATGTGGCATTCGTCTTTCAGTGAGTCGTAAATTATAAAATCGTGATACGTTGATTATTTCTAAATAATTCATTGCTACTGTGTAGTGAATACGAGTGGCTTTCGTACAACTATACTGCAGTAAATTAAATTAGGTCTAGATGATTGTAAGTTCAATGTTCACCGAGATAGGGTGCGATATGTGAAGACAGCAAGTCTCACGAAAGACTTAAAATTAAAATAATGGCTCTCCCGTTTTATGAAATTAAGAGAATCCCAACAGAATCACTCTTAAAAATAAAGCACATGTAATGTGGAAACAAGTCGGCGAGAAAGGTGTGATGTTGAAACACCCCATCCAAGCAAGGAAAATAGAGGTAATGTCACTGTTCTAACTAAGCAATTCGCCAAACAGGTACTTGCAAGACATATTCGCTATTGATTTACATTATCATTTGCATAAAATTTTAAGCAAAGTTTTTAAGGTTACAAATAACCTCGTCAACAAACCAACTCTATTTTCTCGTCGTGTGCCACGGAAAAATACCCTCAAAATATATTCGGGGAAGGAGAATAATGAATCGTTGCCCATTTTTAATTGCTTCTTTAGTAAAAAAAAACATTTCAGTTTCGTCCTTCTACTATACTTTGTAACTGTTAATAAAAAGCTGAAATGTGTACACAAAAACGTAAATAATTAAAGTTCATAGAACACTGGATACAAATAAAGATATCCAACATTTACGTTAAATCACTTTCACCACCCGAAAATTGTCCAATACGCATGCTTGAAGAGCACAGATATACTTGCTTCGAGCCATTTGCTAGGCGCAGATTTTCAGGCACTTTGCGCCATCACGTGACCACTTGCACCTGCATAGTTGTTAATTTAATACCAACGCAATGCAGCACAGGTGCAAATTTTGCATTGCACCTCTCAAAAGCGATAACTTATTTAATCAGTCCCCTACTCTCAATTCTAGACATTGGTGTGATTTGTATTGTCTACAAAATTGTAATCGTTCACTTGAATGTTTTAATTTCATTTGTGTTTTCTAGATATAATTTTGTGTGAAACATGTTTCTTGTTGTATATGATAAATTTTGAATTTGTCCATTACATTCATGTACAATGCCGAACGACAATAAAAAATGATTGAATGCCTCTGTAGACCTACATATGTATGACACAAATAGGCCTACAAGTATACACTAAAAGATACTACTAAGTCTTAATGCATAATATTTTTATTTAGCTAGGAACTAAGTATTTTAATAGGCTCCCAAAACAAAACTTTTAACATATTGGTAAATTAAAAATTTTGTAAAAGTAATTGGTGTTGAGGAATTTTGTCATTTAGATTTAAGTGGAATGGGAATAATTTTAATGATGTTTGTACTAACATTTTGTGGTGTTTATAGTCATATAAATTGGTTACTAGTTTTGTGCGATGTTTATTAAGCCCAGTACGCACAGGCATCTTTCTTGTACATGAAAGTGAGCATCAAATGTATACAAGAAAGGGAACACTAGCTTAGTGTTCTAGCTAGTATCCTACAAAATTAATTGTTTAGTTCACACGGCCAACTTTCTTGTAAAATCTAGTGTACAGCATTAAAATTTAAATACAGATTTTACAGCTGTATTTCGAGTGTTGGAGGTAATAAGGGAAATATTTATTGTACCTGCACCTAAAATAAACTAAATAAGCGTGCATAAAAATTGCTTGTTTACATTCGACTAGTACAAGAAAAATAATGAAAAATAGTACCATCCCTATCCCGCACTAGTTAGTATACAAGTCCTTGTATGCTAGTCACTAGTATGCTTAGTGGCCATTCACACAATACAATTTCACTACAAGTCGAGGTGAACAAGAAAGTGTTCACATTCTTGTACAAGAAAGATGCCACTGTATACTGGACTTTAGATATATGTACATACTTCACATCTGTCGAGGGTTGAATCAGAAAGGCCACAGTGAAGCTACATTGTCAACAATTCTTTAAGTAACTGGCTACAGTCGCGGCGTCCCATTTAAGTAGTTAAGCGAATTAATTTTATCATCATTTGGATATGTCAAGTATCATGATTACATTTATTTGAAACGACAGTTTCTTGATAATTAAATTGATTCCCCGTACATAATTCCACGGATAATTTTGTAGCACTACACTTGCGAGTCAATTAACATTTTACACTTTCAACTTTTAAGAAAAGTCTTAAATTTAATAACATTTTTCGTAACAATTACGTTACGTTCGTCACAAAAATTGTGGCTGTTTCCGAATAGTGGCTTGAAGGATCTTTCGCACCCTCGCATCCTTGAAAAGTGCATCAAGAATGATGCGGCCATTTTTTTATTCGTGTCCGAATTCTACTGAGGATCCATGATGCACCCTTCCACACATCCTTGGCTCAAGGATGCGTGGCAAGCATCCGTACACTCTTGCGACAGTCATTGGTTTGAATTGGGAATTCGGAAGGTATGTTTATACACAAATGCCCTTCCCCCCACGAAGGATACATTGCTGTAAAGGCTGCAAGGATTCAGGGATCCGAAGATTAACCCTATGAATTCGGAAAAAAGCCAATATTTACGTTCTTTCTTAAGCTCCACAGACATTCGTGTAAATAAAGTTGAGCGTCATGGGTACGTAGAAAATTCACAGCTTTCCTCGACCGTGTGAATTGCTAGGTCAAAAATCCGCTCTGTCTGCGTTGTCGGCAACCGTATGAATCCACCTTGCATTCTACAGTATCGATGCCATACGAAGCACTTACGAAAACCTTAATCGATCTACTCGTAGGCCGCCTTCGGGTTTTTACTACAACACTCATATCGCTGACAGTTCGCCATAGAACAATAAGGGAACAGTGTCAGTAAAGCTTAGTTCACAATTAAAAAAACTTTACCTCTGAGCCACCGAACACTTCACGCAATCAATTCTTCTAAACAAGTTATTTTAATGTGTTAAGCATCTAAACTAGTACATGTAACAAACATGTTATATTTCTGTTTATTTTAGCAAGAATTTCCATTAAATCAGATTAACATTTTTATAAATAATAATATGCCGTGTATACGAAACTTAGGCCGGTAATTATAAATGTCTTTCGAAGTACAACCAATCTCCCTCCACCCAAATCTGGTGTTTTGCACATTATAGACCTCTTTCAGAGAGCGGCAGATAGCCGGCGAACAACCATTCGCCACCAAGTTTCCACTTTTTGGGAGATTGCAGGTGAATGACGGCCAGACCTCATTCGGCGAATCATCAGCTGTTCTCTAGAGACCAGTTTAGAAAAATGGCGAGGAATTTGGACGAATTCGTGCGGCACATGTAGGAAATAGACAATTATTATGAAGAAATACAGGACAGAAGACATCCCCGACTGCCAAAAATTTATATTAGGGATATGGAAGATCCCTTTGAGCGGTATCGTGAGACAGATTTTCAGAGGCGCTATCGTTTTACAAAAGATGTCGTGAGGAATGTGATCTATCCATATGTGCAACATTTGGAAAAACCAGACCGCAGAGGATTGCCTGTGCCCGCGCTAATAAAGTTGTTGATAGCATTACGTTTTTATGCCACAGGAAGCTTTCAGGTTAGTTTGTTAATATTTGTTATTTACATGTTGTTTACAAACGTGACCATGCCTAGCTGTTTGCCTGTTTTGTTTTGTGTCTCATACATTCTTTACACCCATATAATTAGCTGCAAGGCCTGATTTGTGTTGACAATTGTCGTTTATTTGGAATGTATGTTTAACAGGTTAGTTGTTAGTCACTTGGTATCATGCCATGCTACAATCACTGCATACAATCAATCAATTAGTTTTATTGTCATTTAGCACAATTATACAATAGACCAAGTCAATTTATACAACAATACATATAAATATTGATTACAATTAAAATTACAGTCATATAAATTGCTTCCTCTATTAATTACATAAATACAAATTAAAATATTAGATCATTAAAATTAGCCGTATCCAATTCATCAATGCTGTAAAAGGCTTTAGATTTCAGCCATTTTTGTAAAATCATTTTAAATCTGTTAAAAGTTACCTTTCTAGCATTAATTGGTAATTTATTAAAAAAATACACACTAATATTTTCGAAACTCCTTTCAGTTTTGGTCAATCGAATATTTGAGCTGTCTAGATGGATATTTCTAGTTTCATGATTGTGTACTGTACTCCTTTTGGTAAAATTCAGTGGCGGTGCGTAAGGCCGTGCTCTCGTGCTGTAGCACTGAGTAAAATTTTACAAAGTTATTGTAAACTTAATTTTATTAAATTTCAGGTAATGTGACACAATTTATACTTCTAACCTTTCTTTATAAGAGATCGACTGCTTTGCGCTAAATTTTATAGGCGGACGGAATTTTCTCAAGTAATTTCGCTCGTGTAAGCCGCCCTTTTCTATGGTGTAAACCTGGCTCGGTGCTCGCACGGACTAGCGCACGGTTGTCACTACCCTTTCCTACCCCCTGTCCTAGTCAGAGGCGTAGAGAGATGCCACCTGCTCCGTGCAATGAGCAGAGTAGCCCTGCTACCTACTGCGCAAGCGCGCGACAGTTACGTCAGCGCGTGGACAATGATGGCCGCTCGCGTCGCGCACGTGTTCGTACATTGCAGACTTGTAAACAAAGTGATTTTCGGTGTCGCGTGGACGTGTAGCTGACTTAGAATAACTTTTATGAATAGTACTTTACTATGTATTATTATTGTAAGTTGCGGGTGTGAGTGACGTG
>PNEQ01090317.1:0-29699 GCA_003012365.1 Medauroidea extradentata
GGGTTCGAGTCTGGGTGCGACCCTCTGGCTAGAGAACTAGCTCCAACGGCGGCACGAGCGGTGAGTTCCTGTTGGTTTAGGGAAGGAGAGCGATCCTTTACCTATCTCCTGTCTCGCCTTACCCTAACCCTTCCACTCGCCTCTATTTCTGTATTGCAGTATTTCCTTGTTCTCTATTCTAATAAACTCTTGTTACCTTTCATCTCTGGCTTTTATCTTCCCCTTTCCCAGGCAAAACTTGTAACAGAATGAGTGTATTTGTAGCTGAGAGTTATAGTTTATCGTTTCATTCTTTTATTTTAATACGTACGGCGAGGTTTCTGTACTTTTGTAACCACTCTAGTCGCTCGCATAATAAAATCACATATTCGTGTATTTTTGCGTTACAAAATAAGGAAGATATTGAGGTTGCAACAGTTACATAAATTAAGTTTCTATCCTAGCGCTCTCATGTCCTTGATACACCCACCTAAAACAAAAATTATCAAGCGTTTTAACAAACGAGATTACTCAGTGATGTGTGTGCTAGTATATAAGTCAACAAAAACCAAATATTTTTATCAATGTGACATTATTATCCTACCTTCTCCGTGTACAAACGCATGTAAATTTGTCGTGTGGAAGCTTACAGATTCCAACTGGACTGTAGTCCTGCATTTAGAACTAATTGAACATGTTACTAAACTAACAACCCCCGTAAATAGAAATATGTTTGTTTTGTGAATATCTTGTTATTTCAAATCAAAATATTGTCATATGTGCGATTCCTTTTAGGCCGATGGGACGTAGAGATACTCGTTTGCAGAGAAGACTAAGTGGACCTCCCCGCCTTGCAGTGCCAGCCTGGGCGGGCAGTTGATTGCGTTAACAAGCCGCACGGAGTGGATTCGTTCCTCGCGGTGGAAAATTACTCGTGAACTTTCTCTCTGTTCGGCGCGGTGTTTTATTTCATCTCGAGGACTCCGTTGTTAGCGGATCGATACTTTCTTTGGTCGCCCTTTTAGCTGTCTCGCTCTGCTCACCTCTTGATTTACCTCCCGGGCGGTGGGTAAAGTGTCGGAACATCACCTATTACTTGTTTGTCTTCCTCTGCTCTTCCTCCAGCAACCCACCCACCCCTCCCAGTTCGTCCTCCCCTCTCCCGGTAATAAATAAGTCCCGCCACCCTCCGCCCTCGCCGTATTCCGCCGAGATAAAGAGGCGCGCTCATTTGCAGCGATTTGCGTGCCGTCGCCTAGGCGAAATTAAGCGCGTGGAGTGAGGAGAGTAAAGGGGAAGAGTAAAATGGGGGGAGAGTTGAAACGGCGTGCTTCCTCTCCGTAAACACAAGCTGGATCGTCTCCAAGAAGAACTTTCTACAACTATCCTTCACCCGGACGGTCTGCGAGACTCGGAGATTATTGTCGACTTCTTCTCTGGGACATCCCTTCCTCCTTCCTCTGCACCCTTGCTTCATTTTCATTTCTCTACTGAGGAACTAGCGGCTCAGCTGGAGACGTGGAGATGAGCCGCTTGCTGTACACGCCTCGTTTACACCTTACTTAAGCTGACTCCCTATGTAGAGTGCGTTTGTGTGAGACAAAAAAAACTGTCACATAGCATGCTGAATTTTTCTTAAGTTCTTCCTGATTCCAACTTTTACTGTGTTTGTTTCAAAACATTTCAATAGGGACCTAGCTAATTAAATTACCTTTCATTTATCGCACTGCATTATAATTATTAAACCTTAATTATGGACTAAGTATGCAAATTCAAAATTTAAGGTGATAGTTAATTCGTACCATGTAACTCAGACTAAATAACTCATACACGCCTAATCGTTAATTGTAATGTTCCAATTAAGATACATTGGCGACAGCTCGTCATACCCTTAATCTACGGAACGAAAATGAATAGCTTTAACACAAGAGATGACACAGAACACCGCTGACTGGCGTATAAGTTGCAATATCTCCTCGACGCGCAGGTCACTCAACTATAGGTCGATCGGGATAAAGGGAGCACTAAAGATTTAACCTTTGAAAAAAATCACTAGCCGTTTACTGCATATAAGTCAACATTAACAACAGTTACGTTATTGTTTGTATGGTTGGTAGCGAATAATAACACGTAGTTCCGTGTATTTTCTTATTTGAATACAGCATTAATGAAACATCATCAAATACAAACGACCTCTCTGTATTTAATATACTTTGAAATGTTTATTTAAGTTCTTATTGACATACCAACTGACTGTATCATTTTATTTAATTAGCGCAAGCACAAAGCGACTCAACCGAGCCGATTGTCGTTGGCACACGCCGCTAATGCTTCGCGCCACAGAGGTAGTTTAAAGTTCCACAGACAGATGGCATCAGAGTTAGGTTTTCGCCGCGTCGCCAAGCTTCGCTTGGAAGCGAATTGCGTCATTCAGTATGTTTGTCCGTTGTGTAATGAATATTGGTTTCTGATAAACACATTCAAAAGTACTAGAAGTGACTGTTCATGAATATAATTGCTAAATTATGTGAAGACGTTAGTTAATGTAAGTTGTTATGTTTTATGATCGCCAGCTTGAGTAGCCTGTCTGGAAATATAAACAGCATTTTTTTTCCTGTTTCACACATTAAGAAAATACGTTATTTATTGTGTATCTTTGCGTGCGTTGTCGTCGTTCATTGCAGTATGCTGAACTGAATTTGTATTCTTGAGTTGCGTGCGTCGTGTGTGTTTTTAGTAGTGGTTTTAGTTTAAAAGTTACAATATATTGTACATACATTTACGAGATTCATAACGGTAATAGCGCCGTTAGAGTAGACGCAGAGAAACCAGTGTTATAAGACGTTTACTCGCAGGTATTTATAACTAAGATTACTACTGAGCATAGCGTATAGCACCCGTGGATTTATTGAGTAAATATTGTAGATAACATTTATCGGAGCAGTGTAATGTAAATGTAAACATTGTACAAGCCTATGTAAATAAAAGCATGTGGCAATGTTGTTTACAAGCAGCGGAAAGATATAAACTGGCAGAAAATAGAAATTAATAAGGGCTTTTTTGAGTGCTAACTTTATTCCAAATCTGTAAAGTTTTTTGAATGATATTCCTAAGTAGGCATCAGTTAGGCGCGCTGAGCCGTTTTCGAATAATATTGTAACGGGCCTAGCTCTGCGCGCCGTTCGACGGGCTTTGGCGGACGTTCGTGTGTGTAAAAAATCTTGGAGTTCATGAATTTTCGCTCATGGACTCTTGTATCACGCCCACGCGCAGTCTCTGGTCGCGACATGTCCGTGGTCCGCCGACGTCACTGCGGTGATGTCAGATAACCAAGTAAAATCGTGTAAAATAAGTTATAACACATAAAATCTTCGTGTTCTCTTAGAAATATAAAGTTTACATGTTTTACCGGAAATACTGTATGCTCGGAAACTCAGTACCAAAACTCACTTTCTTCGGTAGAATATTATAAACCGAACAGCAGCTATGCCCGAATCACACAGGCACGACATAAAGTGATTCTATACGGGCGCGATGCAACGCTAAAAATTCTCGTTATTGCAAACACTAGTTTGGCTACCACAACAAACATGTTAATAGTGAATTGCCACTACATACTAACGTCTAATGCGACATATACAGATGTTTACAGTATTTCTTTTTCTTTTTTCGTTTATTTGTAATATATATTTCAACAATCGCTAATGTTCTAAAATGTGGAAATGAACCCACAAACACACGTTGCTTGTGTTAACGAACAAAATATCTCTTTTAAAATAAATGAACGCAATCGACTACCAACTTACAAATTTCACCAAAATATTGAAGGGCAAATTAAATTCCGACTCTGGATAAAATCTGTATAGTTTCAGTTTGGAATTCGCGTCGCGTCCGCCCAAAATCTCAGGACTGATTTAGTGTCGCAGTGGTCGTGTCGCTTCTTTCGTGCCTATTTGATTCCGACATTAGACTACTATCAGGAAAATTCGCACGTTCTGATCAACAGAGGTGTCTCTCTCTCTCTCTCTCTCTCTCTCTTTCTCTCAGAAATTGGCCATTTTGAGTGAGGCCTCTATTGTTATGTGTTTTTCAATGTTCTTCGTTATGGCAATCTAACACTTAGTTAACGATAGAGGGTAGTCGTATTATTTATTTAATTCATATTATTTTATTTTTAATTTTAGTTACGATATAACGTAATTGATAAAAGAAGTAATTAATGTTATTTATAGTGTACTATCAAATATGGAATTATATTTACACTAAATGTTTTTAACTCCCAAATTTTTTTCCTTGTTAAAACTTAAAATCCCAATATTTCAGAACTATATTTTTTGAGCTGTGCAACTATTTATCTAGAGAGGTGCGAATTATTTTTGTATTGTCTAACGTAGTGCCACACAACGCCTGGCGGACAATACGGCGCGATCATAGTGCCACACAACGCCTGGCGGACAATACGGCGCGAACATGTGTGTAGAACAAGTTGCATAGCAGCAGGCGTCGAGACGCGGCGTATAAAGTAAACACACCTATGTTCTATGCAACGTTTCATGCACGGTTAGTCATACTGCATTGGTTGCCCATTTATTGCATTTAACCATACAGTTTTATTTATTACAATTGAAAGGTATAACTGAATGTTTCGTATATCACGGCATGAATAAAAACAAATTCGTTCCAAGTTTTTTTATATCTTCAAAGGTTATTTTTCTAATTTTCACTTGTGGACACGGAGAGATTTTAATTTTCCCGCGAAAACTAGCAAATATGTCTTCATAAAATCTACAACGTTGTGTATTTTGCCGTGCATATGCCTAATGGTGCTAAGCAATTTGTGAGAAAAAATTCTATGAAATGGGAATGACAAGGCGTTGGGTATGCATTACGGCTAAAATAACCGCAAGGAATTTTGAAAACCTTCAAAATTATATATAATATAAAGATGTTTTATATATTATACTACATAGAAGGGTGTATTATATTATACAAGGATGTGTTATATGATATATATTATACAAGGGTGCATTAATTGATATATATTATACAAGGATGTATTATATTGATATATATTATACAAGGATGTATTATATTGATACATGTTATACAAGGATGTATTATATTGATACATGATATACAAGGATGTATTATATTGATACATGTTATACAAGGATGTATTATATTGATACATGTTATACAAGGATGCATTATATTGATACATGTTATACAAGGATGCATTATATTGATACATGTTATACAAGGATGTATTATATTGATACATGTTATACAAGGATGTATTATATTGATACATGTTATACAAGGATGTATTATATTGATACATGTTATACAAGGATGTATTATATAGATACATGTTACACAAGGATGTATTATATTGATACATGTTATGCAAGGATGTATTATATTGATTCATGTTTTACATGGATGTATTATATTGATACACATTATACAAGGATGAATTATATTGATATATATTATACAAGGATGTATTATATTGATATATATATTATACAAGGATGTATTACATGTATAATACCAGAATGTATTACATGTATTATACAAGGATGTATTACATGTATTATACAAGGATGTATTATGTGATATATATAATACAAGGATGTATCTTATTTTTCCCTAACGAATCACATGCCAGCGTTTATCGGTGTTATTCAGATTCATCCTGATTTATTTATTTATATATATATATATATATATATATATATATATATATATATATATATATATATATACATATATATGTACATATGTTCACGGTAGCCCCAACATTTCAAAGAAACATTAGTGTATTTTGACACTGGCAGATTTGCTCGTTCTTTTGGGGCTATGTAGTTGTATCTGTCTGCCAAGAAGCTCCCAGCTTCACTCACATCTGCAAGATATCTTTCAACCATAGAACTCGAATTTATCGTCGTACAAAGAGTAGCAGCTTGTAGATACGGGAATGTGTTATAGGTGGATTATGAAGCATGAAACATGTCTCGCTGGACATCACAGAACAGGAAAATAAAACTTCTATTCTAGTAGCGAAACCACCAAGTTGGTAACTCTGGTGCCATTCAGTTATCAGCCCTGCCAAAAGGTGGAAACAACCTCCATGCGCGTCTCGGCTCCCGTCACGGGTATCTGAAGTGGATTCCCAGCAGAGTCATTCCCGACTATCACATGTGAAAAACAGAGCGGACGTTGCCACTTGACGGCGGATTTTCCTGAGGGAACTCTCATCCCTCTCATCCTTATATTTCACAGCAGCCCCATACACACTTAATATCATTCCCTCGAACTCTCGACAACTCGGCATTGAGAGCACTCAAAATTCTCTACACTAGTGACAGTTAAGGTTAGTTTTACTTGATTTAAGTAAGTTTGTATTCGTATAAAATGCAAAAAATAAATAAATAAATAATGCTGTTCGCTGAATCGTCGAAGGACGGTTTTCTTAGGTTAGGGAACAATGTCACTGCAGCTCCTCGCGGTTGCCGCGCGCTAAAGGTTGAGTTGTAAGGGACAAAAGCACTAACACAGTATTACGCAGTACTAAATAAAAGTAATCCTGCATATTATTCTAGCCGACTAGCTACAATCTGACAGAGATAAGCACATGTACAAGATAAGCATTAGTACTAAGAAAAGTGGGACCGTGTTCATCTTTTGCTCTAATACTTTGAAAAATGTTTGGTTATTCAGAAGCTCTGAATGTAATCTGTTTTTCGCCCGAGAAATTAAATTAGCAGAGGATAAAGAGCTTGAATTGAATTTGTTTGTACAGAAAAATAACTGCAATTTTTTTACGTGAAGAGAGAAAGTGTAGGGTTGTTGAAGTGACATAATACCACAGTACAAACGACAGTATTGTTGCGTGCCGAGACTATCTGCCTGAGCAGTGTAAGGAGATACAGTGGCGGCCGAACTAAGAGACTTCCGTGTGCTCTGTACGGCTCGTATTACCTTTTGTGGCGCCGCGGTAATGTGAGAGCAGTGTGAGTTGACATAGCAGCGGTAATAGTAAAGAAATTCGGCGTACATTGTCCTGCTCATGTTACCTTTTTGCGACACGCGGCGGCGGTCACCTGCACACCCGTCTCGGGTAAGATAAGATATAATGGTCTAGAGCATTCCTGTGCATACTCTATCCTGCAGGATGGTGCTTGACTCAGATACGACCTACTTTGAGATGAAGACTTGCCGAGAGAATTTGAGACTTTAAGAGTAAGGGTATAAAAGAGCTGTGGAAGAGACAAGAGAGTTTTTAGCCGGCAGGTGTCTGGTGTAAGTTGAAGTGGTAGTGACGAGTGGCGAGAAGTATTGGATTGCGAGAAGTGTTCCGAGGGTGTCCGGCGAGTTGGATTACGGCAAGTAGTGTGACGAAGGAGTTTCTGCTTCTGGACTACAAGAGGTTCATCGGTGCTCGTGCTAGGACATTGGGTCCGCCATTCATGAGTGATTAGAGAGATTTTCCATGTACAGAGAACTTGTGTAGAGGACTGAACATTTATTATTTAGATTTGAAAACCTTAATGTAAATAGTAGTTATTTGTTTTGTATGACATCTAATTACGGACATGGTTTGTTTTGTATAGATATAGTTGGAAATAAATTAGGATAGCTGTGTTTATTTTATTTTGTCAAAGACCTGCATCCTTAATGTACCTAGCCCCAACTTTCAACGGTATTTTTGTATGATAGTTCTTCAAATTAAAAAAAAAAGTATATAGTATTACTTAAAATTTAAAACATACGTTTTTATATATTGTCTGTATGTCGCTTCACCAACAATTTCTTCACAACCGTGAGAACCAAATATCTACTTCTTATTACTAAGTTTATAACGATTTTAACACGACCTTGGCACTTGTGTTTATGTTCACGGTATTCTTATCGCAGTAACAGAACTATCTTTGTTATTCGTTGTGCTCTAGGCTTTAGTGTTGACCACGGTCGTAGAAGAACAGTTCTGGACACTCGCCTGGAAACTTGACCCCCTTGTTGTTTGGCTGTAGTTCACTAAGTTCACGATAATGCTATACGTTTTTGGCGCTGCAGTTAGGGCGGTATACTTCCTTCGCTCACAATTTAAAATAATGGCTCCAGAAATCTTTATTTACTTTATAATGTTAACAATGGAAAAAAGTGGACGGAGTTAAAGAGTCCGACCGCCCGGATTACAGCGCTAAAAAGTACATTATTCTCGGTAACTTGACGAGGGGTCAAGCAAAATACATTGGTAGATAGGTGAGTGTTCAGACCTGTTCTTCTACGACCGTGGCGTTGACACATGCGCCGACTATCGTTCGGTCAGGAGTCAGGACGTAGCCGATATAAGAGACGAAAGCAACCGGAGCAGTTCCACCGGTCCAGTAGCTAAACTCATGGCGTGAGGGGAGGTGAAGAGGCGACCGCTCGCTGGTCCCACCCCTCTCCGCCAGAGAGCCACGCTGCTCCGTGGAGGGATGATTGAAACGTAGCCCGTTGGATGTTTTTAATCTTCTCCCCTCGCCAAGATTAGGAAGCGCTTTGTTATACGGCAGTGCGTGTTGTATACTGCTCGCCAGTGTGAGGCTCTCCGTACCCACGCAGCTGGCAGAGGCAGTTATAAACCTGTCATCATATCGCTGTAAAATAAAGTTAATGTTAGTGTTTACAAAAGTACTTAGCGTTTTTTAGGAGTCAATTAAATTTGTTAATGTTGGAGAATACGACTACTTTCTTGAATCTTAAAAAACAAAACAAAAATTGCAGATATTTCGAGGTCGGTACAAACTGTCCGAATGTTCAACTGTTCTTTTTCCTGGTACCTTCATTTGGCCTTTAACGAAGAAGAATGACTTTCTTGAACAAGTAACGAAAAATAGAGTATGATAAATATAAATTTAAAATATTTACAAGCCAATAGTATTGAGCACTTACATTAGTAGTTTTTAATTTTTCAGAACTGTGACGCTTAACGTCTGGCATCCACAACCAAACTAATGCGATTTTTCATTGTAATTTCAATATTCCATATATTTATAAGGAACAAATTTATCTTCCAGTTCATTCAATCTTCTGCTAGTACAAAGCAGAAATGGTCGGATTCTTGGGAACTTCTGAGACATGTTTATATCTAAATATATTTTGAATAAACTACTCAGTGTGCAGACACAAACTGAAATAAAATAAAATCAGTGCAGCGCTGTGTATGTCACAACAGCTGTGCCCAAAACAGGCAAGAAGTAAGTGGGACTGAACTTGGAAAGCAAAATACCACCTGCCATACCACACCAAATGTCAGGCAAGTCATGTAGGCAAACATCAGGTCTCGTGAAGACTGTATATGGAAAGCGTGCTAGCAAATTTCTTTCCGTATTGGTGATGCATATATCTTATATACCTTGATACTAAACTTACCTATGCTAAAAAAAACTTCAACTGAGATCCTTCCAAAACAGTGCATTATTTCCAAATTTGTGCAGAGCGCATGACACCCGATAGTCAAAAATGTAAATATATCTTGAGAGTTAGTGGACCTGGCGTGTGAGCCGTGCTGTAGTATGGTACGAAAAGTATTTTTTCTTGTATACATATATAAAAAAAAATTCCAATGCATTTATCCACGAAAAGAAGATACACTTCAAACTGTGTTCCTATAACATTAAAAATGACGTCCGCTAACTAAAAAACACGAATGCCAAGCTCCTCAAAAGTACTAAATATGACTTCTTTTCATGTAACTAAGAAAATATCAACCATAATCGTAATAAAACCATATAAACCTGTATTGAACTTTACCACAAACTTTCCACAAATAAAATAACAAGGTCATCGCTCAAAGTGTCTCAGAAAAACACATTCCACTGCACTGCACTCTAGTTTAGTCCTTCGCGCGTAGAGGCGATGAAGTGTTATGACGGACGTGTTATATTCGACTTATTGCCTTCCAGTTTCCGTGTCTCAAAAATGCTAGCGTCTGCAAACTCTTAAGCTGTAAATTACACTAGTGGAAAAGCAAGTTGCATCTTGCTTCCTTCCCTTATGAGTCCCATAATTATTTACCACAGATAATTTAAGCAAACGAAGGGCATAAAATGTGTCATGCTTAGTGTTCGAAAGTTTATTTAGACTATATACCACAATAATTACCACAAGGTAGCACAGAGACCTGCGTTCGAGAATATGCTGTTTAGATCCCAGCTTTTCGATTTCTGTTTCTTGTGGATTTCGTTTTTACGGACGAATGTTGGGGTGGGTCCTTAAGAGGAAATGGTTGATAAATAAGCGCTGAATTCTTAAATTGAAAACTACGCTTTTTGAAAGTCAATACAGAAAAACTGCAAAACAGCAATCCTTGATAGTTATATATGCCATCTTTTTGAGCAAACATTTACCCAGAATGATGAATTTCTTAAGCATCATCTCTTGCGCCGAAATTAAATGTAGGAAATTGGCTTCAGTGATTGTTCTTCAGATATTTGTTATTCGAGAAAAATTTTTGCTAAGAAAGTTGTCAAAAACTTATTGTCTATGCTGTTTTTTTTTTTTTTTGTACTTTCGCAAATTGTCTGCGAGGAACCTACAATTCTGAACTGATACTTTAAGCGCTGAATTATAAACCACGCACTCTTAATTCAGGCCATGACCACATGCGTCATCTTTTATTGTCCAAGCCGTCACTTATTCGGTATCGTAAGGAAGTAGTTCCATGGATTAGTTGAATTTGTTTGCTTCCTTGTGACTCATTTTTCAGGACTTCACTTTGAAATTCAGAGCCAGTAGTGACATAAAGTATTACTTAACAGCATTTTTAAAGCCTATGTGAGCTACCTGTCATCTGCATTTACTGATCTACAACTGAAATAAGTAAATCAGTAAATAATTAGTTTACACAGATCAAAACGGTAAAGCTATGTAAACAAACATGATCTTAAAGTAACCGTTAACACGTTCTGGATTTCCTACTTAGCTTTATTTGAAAATAATTAACATATTTACAAATAAAAAACAAGATTTTAAGGAAATTTTTTCCTTTGTGATGTAGGCTACCTACGGTTTAACGTTTTGTTAAAGTAATATTTTGTATTTTGAATGCGAAATAATTTTTTATGGGATATTTCCCGTGTTTCGTACATGATTGTCATAGGATGTTAACACTACATAAAAACATTTGCAGACAGTCTTACTAAAAAAATATTTACAGAAATTACACGTTGTAGTGACATCATGCGATTAATTATCATTAGCTAAACATTGCCCTCATAACAAACACTGCTATGCATCTACTGTCGAATATCTTATGAAATTTATAAAGTAATTGGAAAACATATTTTCTAACTGAACTTTCACTTTTCTTGTCAACAATATACAGTACAAACATGGAGGTAGGAGTATACAGGAGATGGCATTTTGGGACTTCCTTTAAGCCGATGTATATATGCCAGTTTTGCGCGAACAATACGTTATTGTTGACCAACACACAGCATAGAGTAGATCGAGTAAAGTTATCATAAGTGCCTCGTATGGTAGTGATACTGTTTAATAAACAGATTTAAATAACAACTATTACGTGCGTTGAATTCGGGCGTAAAGAGAGAACAAGTACGTGAACTACATCTGCTACTGTTACATTTCATGAGTAAAAAGCCCATGTTTGACATTTGTATAGTGTAAATTATGTGGTTAAACAATTATTTATGTAGATAAACGTATCTAACTAACCTGAAAATACGGCCACATATATTGTTTATTTACGCATATGTACGTCACTGAGGATGTGCAACTGCTTGCTAATATCAATAAAACAAACAAATTTGCACGCAAAATGTTAAATAGCAGAAACTAGCATAAAATTATTAAAGTTCAAACAATTGTTCCCATGCACAAACAGTAGGCGATGTCGGTACGTACAGAAATGTGATCCAAAACGCAATCGTGTTGTTGAGTTTTAATTTTATTTCAAAATGTTGTTCTCTAATCAACGTAGACTGAGATAAACACGGTACATTTGCTATTTGATTAATCATTTTTACTCTATTGCTCTTCAAACTTGGAGTAAAATACTTTGTCTCTTATGGCGGAAACAGTGTTTACGGACTACAGTGACCACGTGTATAAACTTTCAAGCAACAAGGACACAAATACTACTGACTTCAAATGTTTGCCTGAGCAGTATACGGCATGGCCACCCCCTGAGTACAAAGCATTTCTGCTTTGTGTATGAAATACTTACGCAGTATAAAAATGCCAAGGAGACTGAACATAAATAATAATTAGGCTATTTCAGTGAAAATCATCATATCAAATACACTATAAACCAGGTAAAATTTATGAACAGAAAAGTAACTATTAGCATAACGGGGGCAAGAGTAATGCTGACGGTCTATCTCTAAGTGTGACCAAATCAAAAGTCACCATATTGCAGCCCATAACATGCGATGTCCTATACGAAATGATTTTCTTGTGAAAAAATAATCGTTCCCCCCACCTATGCTAAAGTACACAATTCCCTATCTTCGCCTGCAATATGTCTGCGTTCAATCTAGTCATGTAACAAAATAGCAGCGTTATAGTCTATTTCATATGTATGATCTTTGATTAGCATAGGGAGTGGTTTGGTATAAGACTCAATAGTATTTCATCATACAGCACCGACATATATTAGGTAGCTATAAAAACGAGATTTTAAAAAGTAGGCATATTCTTTTTTTAAAATAGTCTACATATAAATTGTTTTTACTATTTAACCTTATTTTTTGGCCTTGAAGTACCAATTTGTTTATAGTTAGAAGTTTTTCACTAAAGTTGTAAAAAATAACTTATTTTATGCCATAATTCAACTGTAACCTATATTACTTAAAGTTGTAGAACTTAGTTGCCGAAATATTTTACTCTATGGTGGTCGTCAGCAAGTTGGTGATATTTATCATTATTATAAAAATCTGCCGTGGGAAAGCAAAAAAAAAAAAGAGAAGGGTCGAGAAGGGAGGTTAAAAGGTGCATCATTTTTCCACATGTCACACACGCGTACCTTTGAATATGTAAACTGGTTGTATATATTCAAAGCGCGTACGCAACACAGGTTGCAATACGATGTAGGCTATGTATTCTCGCCCGTCGGCGTTACAAGCTCACCAGCAACGCAATTAAATCGCCAGCGCTTGACTGGCCGTATAATATAGTGTCGCAAGTGAAATAGTTGCGACTTTCCGTGCATGCATGAGTGTTTAGCCGGACGGCCTACAGGTGGCAGCTGTGTCTACTCTGGATGGTTGGTTACCTTGAAGCTTTATAGGAGAAACGCTATCACGGGCCAACCATTGATTTTTTACACCATAAAGATTTTTTAAAAATGTCCGCTCTATTTTTGCGAAAATAAGAGTTTTTAAATTTCTTTCTGGTAGATGTGTTAAAATAAATGTAGCAGATTGGTTAGCTTCTCGTGTAGCAGTGTTCTTCTAAAAATTGCAATTTTGGAAGAGGGTTTTTTTTAAACTATGCAATAGGAAGTAATGAATTTAATTTTTTCTCCACAATTAAAACGCCCGCCGTGTCTGAGACACACGTGGCACATGTAAATGTTTAATATAGTAAGATATTGAAGAATACAAATGATATGAAAGGCGACACGAAGCATGGTCATTTGCTGTGAATATCAGGTCGTAGTTTATTCGGGTTGATGTCAGCATTTTAATGACTGCATTACTTTACGATGGGCTTTTAATGGTAAAGTGAATAATTTTGAAATCTGCCCTTCCCCCCTCTCCCCAAATTCCCCGCACTAATTTCTAGAAGTCTGAACCTTTCCACCACTTGTTAGTATCAAAATAGTTGTACATAATAATAATAAACATGTGTGAGGCTACAATAAAGAAAATTATTTGTTATCATTATTTCCCAGAACGTGGTCTTCAAAAGTGCTGAAGTTACGGTGAACAGCCTATGAATTATGATATACGACTCGTTAAAATCACCAATATTGCTAGCTAAAGCCATAGCGTGGGACAAGAGAGCAAGTGGAAAATTAACTACAAAGGGAAAGTAGAAAAAGTTTTGAATTTGCAGTTTGTCCATATTATATATTTCTGATAAATGTCAGTTACTGTATGAATCTGGTATGCATTTCATTCGATAAAGAAATTTTTTGAGTACTCATTTTATATGATTTATCTAAATCTAAGTCGTCAACAAACTGTAACACTGGTGGCGGTAAAAGGAAAAAGGCCACTGGAAAACAGAAAAAAAAATTGAGAACAATTTTATATGTGTAGTAATCCCAATTTGCCCAAACATTTTTCAAGCAAAGACTTTAAAATAACCAAAAACACCAATTCCAAGTACTTTTGTCCTAAAATGTTTCATTCCAGTGTTTTATGTTTAAATTTTTTTCCCTAAATTAAATGAACTAAAATCGTAACTGTGAAATCAGTAGCTAACTATGCAAAATCATATAGTTGTAATATTTATCGCTTGTAAATTGCATTTCTTATGATTAGCATTGCGTGAAAATTTTAAATAATTACGTTGAAATATAAACTAATTATTTCAGACTTATCCTTGCTGCTTAACACGGTTTCTTTGTTTGGGTAGGCCTCAATGTCGCTGTAATTTTCCTTCCACTTATAAAAAAGGATATTTACAAAAATATTTTTCTCGAGTAGGAACAGCGGGAATACACTATTAATGTCGGCTGCAAATGTGTTTTATTACCTGTAGACTGACTTCAGTTTTACTGCGAAAATAATACAGAAAAGTGGCAACACTGAAATTGTTGCTCGGACTCATCATTCCTGTCCAATGTATTGAGGTTAAGGTCGTTTTACGGGGACGCCATTTCAACCTTCCTTGGTGTCAAGAACACGTGTCATTGTTATCAACGCAACGCTCTGTCGCAAAGTGAAATACACAAGCCAAGCAAGATCGTCGTTACAACACAGGTAATGCTCGTGATGAGACTGCAAGCATAGTGTATGATGTTGGTAACAAGCGTGTTACGAAAGCGTCTGTCAGAAGAACTGCAGATGAATCGCAAGATGCCTTGTGCGAGGACTGGAGTAACGAAGGAATGAAGCAACAGTGATAGATGGCGCCAGTGATCACTATGCAGACAGGCAACTCTATAGTCCATCTCACGTAAGAATTACACTTTTTGACATTGTGTTGGCATCACTTTCACAGTTGTTTCCATGCAATGAGCAGTTGTCTACCTCTGTCATTACGTGATTTTTTAACAAACAAACTCAACTGGCTCTGTAACTTTGCAGTTTATCAAAATTAAAAGTATTTTCCTGTAGAAATTTGTACACACGATAGTCCTTAGAACTGTCGCAAAATTGAATTATTATGCGAGACAGACTATAGCCTACTGGTTGTTATATCTTAAGAGTGTTCATAAAGTCATAATTTTATATTTATAGGAAATAGTGTTCATTTCTAGACGATACTTGTGAGTGCAGTTTCCTCTTACGAAACAATTTTAACTGGCGTAGTTTTCTCATAACTGTGCGTAAAATTCAAAATTTGCATGTTCTGCTGCCATGCAAATAGTGAAAACCAATTGACTTACGTTCGTGAAATAATGCATAGTGAAATAACACACTATGGGTAGAGAGGATGATATATCGCGAAAATGTTTTGTGCCAACATACCCTTGAAAACACTGTAGTTAATTACAACACGTGTCATTAGGTGATGTACGTCTGACACAACGTAGCTGTCTGCAAACTAATAACAGGCATCAAATATTACAACAGCGGGATTCTTATTGGATCAGTCAAATAGGGCAACAGCTACACATAAAAGCGAAAGCCAGTCATCTTCTGGTAAACTGAACGTGCGTTGAAACCCAGCAAACAGTCTAGTTTTCCCGCAATATATCATCCTCTCTAACTATGGGCTACGTAATAAAACATTTGGAAAAATCCCGCGAACTGGTTTTGAATTTTAAAAATTTGCTGAATTTGCAACTTTTTTCTGTGCATTTGCGATTTTTTTTTTCATTTCAAAATATTACGTTGTGGATTTTTAAATGTTTTATTGCATTTCTCATGGGGTGTAAGTTCACAGGTCAGTTGATTTTCGCTATTTGCATGGCAGTGTAAAAATCAAATTTGACTTTGACACCCCGTTATGAGAAAAATACGAAAGCTAAAATTGTTCGTAGGAGTAAAATGTACTCACAAGTATCGTCTACAAAATAATATTTCATAAAAATATAAAATCATGATTTTATCGCACTTGAACACCCTTAACGTGGCCGTTACAAGATTATTTGAAAACTGTTCACCGCGCACGAGTGATGTCTGCGTAAGTAATAGCATTCAAAGTACATTACATGTGTGTATACCTGTTAATGTTTCAAGTATTCAATAGTGTGCAGGCATATACGTGCCGGGGAGACACCCCTGGGTCCCACGGTATGGTAGACATGAAGAGGAGGGGGGACCTTGGCTCGTGTAGGTCAGTCGCGGGGCCGGCACTATGCGTGTCACGAGGTCACACACAGCAGGCGCGATGACTCCGAGGAATGCCTCGCCTGGTCGCATGCCAGTCGCGAGGTGACACTACCACCTCATTCCTTCCTTCTATCTCGTCTCTTCTCCCGCCTAGGCGAGGTAAGGCACTTTTCCTGCTCTGCCGTTGTTACGTCGTGCTCCTGCACCTTGTCACTATCTCGTCATCTGCGCCGGGTCGATAGGGGTAGTCGGGGGGAAGGGAATCGCCACGGTCCCTGTCTCCGGCAATCTCTAATGGCGCTTCGTGACCCGGTACCCTTGGCAAATTACACTGCGCGAATTTCGGGCGACCTTGTCCGCGGAAAAAAAAGTTCCTGGCCGTGGTGAATGACAGCTATGGATTGACGAAAAGGTCGCGCGTATTCGTAGACCAACCCAGAGGTCCTACCATGGAGGTAGGAGTATACAGGAGATGGCTTGTTGGGATTTCCTTGAAGTCGACGATTTATGCCAGTTTTGCGTGAGCAATGCGTAGGGACGGGAATTTTCGGTGAAAAGATTTTTGAACCACTTTGTTTCAGTGTTTTACGTGCACACCTGCAGCTGGGCTTCATGGCTATTGACAGTGTTTTTGTGCAGATTAGTTATTCATTTGACTGTGCCAATCAGTACACGATAACTGCCACAATCGCGTCTGTGATTTGCGGGTTTAACCTCCACACTCCGGGCGTTACGGCATCCAATCACTGACCACATAGCACTGAGCACGTAAGGCACTGAAACAAAGTGCTGCAAAAATCTTTTCGCGAAATTTCCTATCTCTAAAGCCCAACTGAAACAACTCTCAGAAGGCGGATACAAAAACGTTATAGTAAGTATAGTCAACTTGTCGCACTGGTCACGTGATTCGATCTATCCATTCATCGGATGATTATAACGGGTTTTTTTTTCGGATGCACATAAATTCGAATAGCGTCATGTGCTGCAAATCTGTCGCAGGTCAACCTGTATTGTAAGAGCAAGTTAGAATAGTGCAGAACATCCTTCTATGCTTGTACAATGTACGTATACGGCATACAATTGCGTACTAGAAATATCTACACTATCGAGTTGATCGTGTAATATTTTTCGTAAGCGCCTATTATGGCATTGATATTGTTGAACAGTTTGATTGAAAACGGTTACGTGAATTACATTCGGGTGTATAAAGAAGAACCGGTAAGGGAAATAAATCTGCTACTGTTACATTTCATGGGTAAAAAGGCCATGTTTCATATTTGCAAAGTGTGAATTACGCGATTAAACAATTGTTAATGTAGATAAACCTAGTGAGCTGCAAATAAAAACGACGCTTACTCTGGGAGTAAGTCCTTTATACGAAACGAGCTTCAAGGTCGCGACGCCAGCCTTCATAGTTATGCAATTCAACTGCTGCTATTTAAAGCCTCGTCTTTGATGTGTTGATGCTGTCTCATTGTCCTTATGTTGTAACAGAAATGCACACACGTATATGCCATACAAGATAGTTAGAGTACTTTTCCAAGTCCTTCCATCATCTTCTGCCATTTATTGCGGCGCCAGACGTTAAAGGTGATGGAAATGAATTCTCAACTGTATATTTTTGGCCAAAACACTGCGTAACTATCTGTTAATTTAAAACAAAATCGTAGATTTCTAAAAATTAAGCAATTTTTCCTACATTTCATGTAGGAGAATCTTCAAGTTGCGATTTCACTGTTATCGTTCTTACATATAGTAAAAACTGTTAGCACCACAGAAATGGAATAATTTACAGTGAATGTAAAATCACTGAGCTACCGCAGGATTCCTTTGAACTTACACTAAAAAAAATATTTTTTAGTCTGGTCCGATTATTTAAAAAATAATATTTACTTTGTGTGACCTCATGTATCTGGAAAATATTTAATTTCCACGACTATCTACAAAAATTAAACATTGCGATTGGAATGAAGACACGTTCATACAAGTGAACTGTGAAAACAAAGAACATTTTAATTTGCATTAAATTACATTTCATGTGTCTAAAAGGTGAGCGCTGTTTTATAAGACTGTAAAATTGCAATTTTTTTTTTTTACCGAAGTCGGTAACTTACGAATGTGATAAACGGGTTAGAATATGTTTGTTGGTAGTGTGCTATTTACACACCCAAAAATTTGCAAATAAAAGACAAGTTTTAACTCGCGAACGCCTACGAGTTAGTTTCGTGATTGGATCTTTGTCGAAAACGTCTTGAGGAATATGAAGGTAGGGGGAAAGAATAAATCGCGAGTCAGTGACCTGTACATTATAATGTACTGTATGTATACTCAACCCTGTCTATTCGTTCATAGTCTGCTGTTTCAAGGAGTAGTAGGGATCGCGGTGGCCAAATCGTCATACCATTAGCCCCCCCCCCCCCCCAAGGTGATCCAGGTTAGATTCCTGGCGAGATCCGTCCCCGGATTTTCACACGTGGGCATCGTACCGGGTTTTCTCGGGGAGCTCCCGTTTCCCCCGCCGTTTCATTCCGACACTGTTCTAAATTCACCTATATCACCCCTCACCAGCGCTTAAGGCTGTTCCCTGTATGCACTGTGTTTGTTTGTGTGTGTGAGGCACAAAATCGATAAAGCGCAAGGTCGCCGCCGACCGGCGTGTTTAACGTAGTTTCGCCTCTACGCGCAAGCCACTCAACTGGCGCGCAGAGCTTTACTAATATTCATTTACCTATGGGACTTTAAGCGGTGACCATATCATTTAATTTTTTTAGTTTTAAGTCCAGCGCATGCTTCCATTTGTGCGTTTTTTGGATTCTGGTTTCTATAATCCCTGATACGGTAGTCTGAAAAAACCGATTTAGCCACTTTGGGAGGCCCGAGATCATATTTAAAAACACGCGTACCGAATTTTTTAACCAATAGCGTCAGACTAAGTAGTAATACAGACTTGAAATGACGTGATGACTCATTTGATACTGCGAATTTTGCCGCTTATTGGCTGCCCAAGTTTGTTGATACAAGCCCCGTGTCTGTTTGGTTTCGGCAGGTTTCCAATTGGCCTGGCTACCAGCTAGCAGGGCAGTCGCCGTACGCTGACTGGCCGTAGGCTTATTCGCCATGTTGCCAGGGAAGCCATTTTGCTGGCGTGTGTGAATGAGTTCGACGTCCTATCGGCTCTTTCACTTCTGTATTCCTAAATATTCTGCGGTCATACATTGGCGTTTGTGTTCTTTTCGTAGACGAACCACTTTGATGCGCATTAAATAGTTTAGTCTAAAAATGAATTTTCGCAACTCGCTCCAACGCATTTCAAGCGTAGGTAGGGATTTTTTTAAATTATTATAATAATTATTATGTTTGTAAGAATATAGTGTTTGTTTTGTAGACATAAATTGTGGCTATTTTTCACATTAATGAAAATCTTCTAGTTTTTATAGTTTTTGTATACTGGCAAGTAAAATACAATACTTGCATAAAACCGTTTTCTACAAGAAACGAAAATCAATTGCCTTATGGTAACGAAATAATTCACGCAGAAGGAAAGTGTCACGGGCTACGACTAGACATGCATAAAAACATTGAATTGAAATTTTTTGTATTTTTTAATACAGAAAGATGACAATTTTTTTTACTACAAATTCAATAATTTTTTAAAAATACAAAACATATTCAATGTGATTTTTTTATTCATGTCTATACATAGCCCGCGGCACTGCTCTTCAGAGGGAATTATTTCATTTCTGTATGTTTGTTGGTTTTAGTTTCTTGTATAAACCGTTTTATGCAAATTTCGGTTTTGACTTCAATTATAAAAAAACTACGGAAGTTAGAAGCTTTTCACTGTCGTAAAAAATAGTCACAATGTGTGCCTATAAAACAAACAATGTCTCGTACAAATATACAAATTATTAAAACAATTCAAATTTTGCAGGGAGCCACCCCCTCCCCCCTTAAGACCTCCATGTTGAGCGCTCACCAACATCTCTCACTCACTCAGTGAGTAGCAACTAATGGAAAATGGTCGAGGCTTGAGTATATACAGAACGATGGGTTCTACTATGCAAGTCATTTAACTCACAAAATATAACTTTCCGTTCCAATGCCAAACTAGATGAAAACTCAAGACTCCCGCGTTACCTTTGTCAGATGTACGACTGTTCACTCACTGCAGCAGCCAATGAATATAAGTAACTTACGACTGTGGTGTCCGGCCGGCAGGAGTTTAGACCTATGAAATTTCCGGCTCTAGAATGAAGGCCGTATACATCGCGCCACTGTAGACGAAAAAAAAAAGTTCTTCTAGTGCAGAAAGTATTAGAAAGTCGTGTTTACCAAGCCTTCGTTTTTTTATCTCAATACGGACTCTCCAACTTCTTCGACTTTTAATGGGTTTTCAATAATGTGAAAGTAAGCCTGATATGTGTAGTTAATTTGTTGTCTGTTTACGACATACTATGTACAGAGGGAACGTACTGAGTCTGTCTGCGAGTGTGTGAAGAAGATCAGTCTGGGCACAGAATATTTAGGAAAACAGAAGTGAAATAGCCGGTAGGATAGCGAACTCGGTCACACACGCCAGCAAAATGGCTTCCCTGACCAGCAAGATGGCGGAGACGTCTACCGCCAATCAGCGTAAGGTGGCTGCCTTGCTAGCCGGCAGACAGTCCAGTAGGAAATATGCCTTAACATGCAGGAGACAAACATACACGGGGCTGGTATCAACAGCCTCGGACAGTCAATAAGCTGTGAAGTTCGCCCGTATCAAACGAGCCGCCATATCATTTCGCGTCTGTATGACTATTTTAAGTCTGTGGTCTGGATAAGTAGGTGCCCCAGTCGTCAGTGGCGCGGCGTGTAGTGTTCTAGGGCAAGCGGTGATGGGCAGGCAGTGACTATACACAATTCTCAGCTGCCCGTAGAACAATTAGACTGGTAGAGACAGGTCCACTGCACAACCAGTAGCGTGTAAGAGGCGAGGAACATATTCTCCAGTAATACACCTACATTCTCAAAGTGTATAGTCGGATCTCCTAGCACATGCCTTGGAACACGACCACGCCTCGCCACTGCCAGTCGTGTGTCCTTGTGCAGAGTGGGTCGCTAATTTTTTACTGTGCCAGTTCAGAGTCATGTTGCTCTAGGCACCACGCATCTGTGTGATTTCTGGTTAGAAATCCCAGATGCTGAGAGTTTAAAACATACATTCATTTGACCGTGAAGCAAACCAAACCGGACGCCAAAATTTGTAAAAAAAAATCATAATGAAGTGACTGAACTACGTTTTTTTGTATGTTAAATTAATTTAATGTGTAAACATCGGACAGTTACTCGTAATATATTTGAATACCGCTTAAGGTAGACAAACGTAGAGGAAGACGCCAGACATCCAGGTTTTTTACGTTCCGTAATTTATTATTCAATTTTATTAAAGAATATTTCAACGAAAATAGCATCATATAGAAATTTTTTTAGCACATTTATTAAAAAAAAATATGGCTTTAAAATTACTTTAGCATCCTCCCCCGTGTTACATTAACTGATTTGTTTAAAATAAATATCAGATAATCAGTGTTAAGTAACACGTATAAATCACTTCAGTCACCATAATGTAAAATTGTATAAGATAATTTTTTTTTTTTTTTTAGTTTGACTAAGTAACAAAGGTTGAAGGGGGCCTTCCTAAGACTTCGCTCCGCACTGAATAATGCGTAGAGCTGACCCTGCGGGTGTATTATAACCGCGACGCATAGGAGTTTTTGCGATTGTTCCACACGCATAACTAGACTTTGCTTGCGACTGTGAACTGTCAACGTGACGCAACTGTACTGAAAGTCGGCCGCAAACCAGCGCGCCGTCTCGAGGGCGTGCCACGACTCGCAAGGTGTATATTCGAAGATAAAATGGTGGACGTTTTCCTCGAGCTGCGGTAACCTCACGTACACTATAACAAAAGTGCCGTAGTAGTCGGTTAGGCGCTGGCCTGCGGTGCGAGAGATCCTGGGTTGGAGTCCCTGCTCGGGCATGGATGCTGCTGTCCCATCACCTTAGTTAACCCTCATCGTTGTTAAAGTGCCGTACAACCCTCCCACCTCACCGAAAGCTATAGTAATTAAATTAGTTAACATAGAAGCAGTCCGATGCGTATGTTGAACCAGTGGTTAACACGTTGCAAAATATATCCGCTGGGTGCAAAAAATTCGTGCGTTGGAATGTTTCGCCAAGACTAGACACGAGGGCGTTATTTATGCACCCGCAACAATATTGCACCGGCCAGTAATCACTGCCGGAAGCTTGGATCAATGACGCCGTCCGCAAGGGGAGGGGGGCGGGAAGTTGTGGAGGGTTAGCGGGGTATTTCGAAGCTTCAACAACTAACCCCCTGTCCACCCGCAACTACCAAACCTCGTGAGGCTGAGGGGGTTAGAGAAGGGGAGGGGGTTGTTCTGCTGGCCGTAGTCGCAGCTGATATGCGGGGGATTACCAACCATCGATCAGTGCCGATACCGGCCCGATAGTCCCCGTTCCTGGACTATCAATACGTCAGGACCGCAGTGGGGAAAAAAGCCGCGCGAGATGACAGTCGTTGCAGAGGTTGTGCCTACTGCTGCTGCCACATAGCGGAGTGCTGTTCGAGCCACGGCACAATCGATCAGTCGATGCCGCATTGTCTCCTCCTCGATGTCACGTCACAGCGTGATATTTTTTTCCTAACCTACTCTAGTCGACTGTGTTATGGCGGAGGTCCGTGGGATTTTGGTCAGCGCTTAAGGGGTCCGCCTCCCTGGAGCGGTTTTGCACGCTGGAGGTTCAGACGCGAGGCAGCTATAAGAGTCACTATAAGCGCGTGCCTAGTGTCATGTCGGCCCTATGTGCTAGGCCCTAAACTTGCGCGCAGTGTTTCCCTTGTATCGCTGGAACTATGGCACTTTAAGCCCTACCTCATCAGTTTATTGCTGGAAAGTATGTAGCAAGGTTCACTGTAGGGTCCGGTCCGTAAGTTGTTTCGTACCAATCTGAGTGGTCGATTTTGTGATATAGCTGTGCGAACAGGCCGTTTTACACAATGTTAGAGGGCTCGGAAATAGAATTTCCAATACACGTTACGTTTTCAAAGTACATTATAATCTTTCTCTGGAATATGTTTTACTTACGTATGCAGGTACGTCAAGAAAATGTATAGGAATTTCCAAATAAGCTAATATTTACAACCCACTGCAGCGCAGTTCAACAGCCAGAGAGGCGGCCCCTTAACATTGAAGTCTTTAGCGCTGGTGAGAGGTGATATGGGGTGAGTATGGAGCAGCGCCGGAATGAAGGTGAGAGGGGACAGGAGATCCCCGAGAAAACCCGCCGACCAGCTGCATCGTCCGGTACGATTCCCACGTGCAGAAATCCGGAGACCGACTCCGCCGGGAAACGAACCTGGATCGCCGAGGTGGTAGGCGAATGGTCTGACCATTCGGCCACCGCCTCCTCTCGTGACTGAGCCCCATACGCCTGAAAAGAAGGATTTCCATGCAAGGGGACATGCATCGCGGCAGAGGGATTGGCCAATCGTAGCTGCTATTGGCGCCGTGGCTGCTTCCACAAGTGAAACCAAAACTAAGGAGAGAGGTGGGAAAACCGGCAAAGACACCATAAAACCCTCTCGACAGAAAGGAGTGCAAACGCTCTGCAGTTACACGCATTATAAATAAATAGCTCCTGGAAAAGTGGCAGTCCGTGTTGTCTTTTTTAATAGAGTTGTGAATATTTAGTAGAGTTGGGGGGGGGGGGGGAGAAATGTCTTTTGAGACAGGGCACAACCGTTGTCTGTAGCGGGGATCGTAGAACCGTTCATTCGTCAGTTCAAGGCATCTCGCACGGCGCCAGTTTATGTGTTATAACCGCATGCTGCTAACAACCTTAGCACTTCACTTTAAGGCCTTGTGACGGAGTTTTGCAGTGATTTCGAAAATATTTTTTTTATTGCCACCTAATACTCATATCAAAATTTTGCTGCACAGTTTTGACACTTATATGTTATAATGTGTAGCTGAATTTTTTTGTAGAATTATACTGGACGGTTTTTTTTTTTTTTTTTTTTCAGATTTCATTACCCAAATTACCACGTTTTTCGTGGTGAAAATAAGCAAAATTGAAGGAAATTATTTTTTTTTTTTTTTTGCTGGCGAATGGTACATTATTTTAAAAAACGCGTCCACAGTATTGTGCATCGCGTGACTGCACATTGACTCAAATTTTTTCAAAACTTTTGGATAAAAAATATATGAGTTATTGGCACCAGTCTGAAAAAAAACTCGGGAACAAGTCCTTAAGGAGGCCGCCTAGCTGCGCGTTAAAGGATCAGAAGTGGCGGAAAGACATGAGGGCGACCTTGAAGCGCACTTCAAATGCCGGTTGTGCCAACGTACGAAAAAAAACACTCCGGACAAGGTCGGAATCTCCTTGTCAAGACACTATGCTCATCAAAAACAGTGTTCCTAAACCCTCCAACATAGCTAAAAATGGCCTTTTCAGACTGCCGTATTTCAAAATGTACTATAGGCTGTTCACTATAAACTGAGCACTTAGCAGAACTTGTAATTAATTAAAAATATGTTTTATTGGGCCAATATATGTTAACTTTTGAGTGTGTTGTAAAGTTTACACTGGTTTTTAGTTACATGGAAGTTTTCATTTTACAAATATTAAAGATTACTGCAAAACGGCAGAAAGAAAAATTTATGCAGAGCTCATTTTATCGTGAACGGCTAATAACTGGATGTATTTCAAACTCAGATACAGACGTGCATTGAACTTTGCCACAGAGTTTCAACTAATAAAATGATATAACCACCACTTAGTGTCCCATAGTAAAAACGGTTCGGCGGGAAGCTTGCACGCTAGTTCAGCGCTTGACTCTTTGCGGCAATGCGGCACTTGATGCGCGCTACAAGGTCGACCTTATGTCTAAAATCCTTTCTGAGGCTCTAACGCGCAAACCCACTCAAGACAGACGGCGCCCCTAACACAGACGATGTTACGTGGGGGGGGGGGGGCGGACACGTTAGCATCAATAATTGCTTTCTTATCAGTTTTGTTCTTTTTCCATGTCCTCTGTAGCAATGTGTAGTTCTGCGTGTGATATTCCTACTTTATGGGTCATTTATAAATATTTATTGTTTAAGTTAACTTGGTTCATTGTCCACAAATTATGAAACAACTAATTCGTGTGCAAGAATATCATATCTGTTGTGTACAAAAAAAATACCTATAAGAGAATTTGATCACTATCGCGGGTTATTTTGTCAGGCCGGCGGAAGAAGGAACAGGTTATTATAATACGCCTGTGTCATTAGCAGAGCCGCGACGCGTTCTTGAAGCCCTAGTTCACACATCACCGTCCACAACTTTCACATCCGTCCTATACTTCCGTGAACATAATAAGCACTGTGACAGAATGTTCTGTAGCACAACCTTCAGTGTTCCAACAATGAACTGAAAGATTGCCAGTCGTGTTTGGAACGAGCTACCCCATCAACCTTTAAGAAAACTGGCTCGTTAAGATCATGCTTTCCTGTTCCTACTGTTTTGGCAGTATTTTTTTTTTTGTTTTAACTTAAACGGGAGCAGATATGAAAAAAAAAAAAATGTTCGGCTGATTTTTAAGCAATATACATCATGTTGGTTATTTTTTAAGGCAGTTAATACTACGATTTTCGCTAATTATGTAAATAACATTTGTGTTAATTGACGTATTAGTAAAACCTTATAATTTCTTATCTTGGAATAATTAGCTAGCACAGCAAAAACTCTTAATAAACAAAACTGCCCACAAGATTTGCGATATCTGCTCTCGTTTGAGTCTACAAAATTAATATTACAACTACAATATAAACAGAGAAGTATGGCCTTGAGTGTATTTTAAAAATGCAGCTCATACAGACAGACAAAAATTAAAGGAGTAAAAAAGATATAAAAAATTACAGAAGAGCATTTCAACAAATTTTTCTCGTTTCTTGTGAGCGGTTTCTCTTGTGTACTATATATTCAACTACAAAAAAATTCAAATCTGTTTTTCTTTAACAGATTTAACTTATTTTTTCTCATTTAAAATTTTTACTTTAAAATATAAGAATTTGTGTATTTTATTGTTTCTCATCATTGTGTTTATCTAATTATAGGCCTATGTAGTTCACAACTAACACGACAAATTCTAAAACGGCCGTAGTGCTGAAATTTGCTCGTATTGAAATAAATATAAAAATTGCGCGTTCTCTCTACTGCTATTGTAATTCCACTTAATCATTTATTTGAAGGGGGCATCGCTACCGGCGCTTTAAAGTGTTGCGTCGTGTTGTGATGTTTTGTACAAACTGCTTAAGTTGCATTTAACTTGTTTACAACTACGTAAAGAACTCGCACACTTGAAACAATGTCTTTACGTGCAGAAATTCAGCACGCTTATTAGATTTTCGAACCCCTCGACATGGCTAGAAACGGCTTTTTCAGACTGTCGTACCAAGAAATATACCAACCTGATTCAAAACAACATAAACGTGCTTTGAACTTAACACAATTCTTCCCACAAATAATATGATATGGTCACCGCTTGGAGACTACCAGGATAAATAATGGTAAAGCACTTAATGTCATATGAGCGGTTTCGCGTAGAGGAGATACTATACTGCGTCACTTACGCCGGTCAGCGTCACTCTTAGCATTCCATCGAATTTGTTCGTACACAACTTGCCTCATCACCTTCTATTAAGTGCAAGGCTCCCACCTGACGTTGGTATTTCCCTAAAGTACAGCAGTTTCATACAAGAAAAACAACTAGGAAAATAGTCGACCGTGGCCTACGGGGGTTAATCCTTCTCAGCTTAGATTTATACACTTTCCCATGAAAAAGAGAATATAGAGATTGTTTTACAATTTCGCTTTGACATGGCACAGTTTAAAGTTTCTTTCACTTTGTAAAATACACACTGGGTGTTGTAGATTAACTTTCAAGAATTATCTTGCAATGATTCTGCATGGCAAATTAAGGAAATATTCCATTATTATATATGTCGAGCAGTTTACCAAGACTATATCGTATGTTTTGATAATAAAATTTGAATAAATGTTGTGGCTCAAAAACTGAAAATACAACGAAATTGTCGAACACTGCCCTTAAAGTAAATAATTAGCCAAAATTATGACAACATATATTTTGATAGTACAAACAATTTCCAACATTTCTATGCAACACTTTTGCGATATCTGCTCCCTTTCAGGATTAAAAAAATTAAACTCTCAAAAACAGCATAAATAGGAACCACATAAAACCGAAAGCCGGAAGTAGACCGCTGTTCTTCCTGAATATGAGGCAAGCGTCTTACCGTTACGCTACCTCTTGGTGACTGCTCTTAGTCGCTGACCAAAATAATCTACACATTGTGCGTTGAATTCGTTACATAGTGCAAGAAATTAAATGTAAATAAATCTAACATTACATTTAAGCCCGCCGCCCGCCTGTCGCTTAAAATGCGCTGCAGTGTGTTCCTAAACAGGTTTTAAACTATCTTTCGCATGCGCTTATTCTGCTAACGTACGAAAAGAAAACACATTTCGGACAAGGTCGGAACGTCATTGTTTGTACATCGTGCTAATTAAAAAAAACTGTTTCTTATTTTAAAAAAAGAACAGTTTCTAAGTCTTTCAACAACGGCCTTTCAGACTGCCGTACCTCAAAGTGTACTACCCGACGTATATGAAACTTGGATTGAGACGTGCACAGAATTTTGTTACTGACTTTCGACCAGTGAAATTATATGGCCACCGCTTCAAGTCCCGTAGTAAAAACGGATCGGCGGGAACACTACACGCTATTTAAGCGCTTGCCTCGTATATAGTAGTGATGCAGCATTTGATGCGCTCTTCAAGGTAGCCGTTATATCTCCGTATATTTTGAGCCGCTAACACGTAAATAGGTGGGACTCTTTAAAAAAATATGTTCATTGAGTGTTTACAATTGTTTGGATTTTATGTCAATTCTAAATCTAAAATGCTCGTATATCCAAACATATACACGAGATACTCTATCTACAAATACAAGAAGTGTTTGATTACAACTACTACCAGGGCACGTATGAAAATGTGGAATTTGCAGAATTTAGTATGCCACATTTTTTCAAATAACTATTATTTACGATTACTAACGGGTTTTCTTTATTTGCGTAATAAATTTAATACGTGCCTGACAAAAATGGAGTATTCTAGTACCACTCAACAGCTCACCTCGATTTGTAGAGCACTTTTTGTAGAAAGTTTCGTATGGTCTTGCACCAGAAACCTGGCATTAAGGATGCAGAGACGATCCCTTTAAATGAGAAAGAAGAATCTAGGACGAAGTTGCATAACGGATGTATATCCGAAGCAGCTAGCACACGCTCATTTTTAAGTTGCTTTGAGTTTATCGCGCTACTTAGTTTAATGAAGGTACTTTTATTCGTGTTGCATTAGTGGACTGGATTTAAACAAGATAACTTAATTGTATGAATATAAACTTGGTTTTTTTTCATTATTCTGTTCTGTGGTGGATTATTCGTAGCAGATAGCCAAAAAAAAAAAAAAAAATACAGGCAGAATACACAGCTTCAAACAAATGTGTTACGGCTGTTCAAATTCTCGTTAAAATAGTCACATTAGCAATACAATTTTTAAAATTTTTATGTGACAAATACATTGTCTCAGTAACACTCCAGATGCACGACAGAGTGCGTCGGGTCAGTATATAATATGCCGTTCTCATATTTTTATTCAGTCTTCCACGGTCGTTAAAGGAGCAGGGCCTGCTACTATTAGCTCTTATTGCGCTGCTCGTCGCTTCGTAGAAGGGATGTGCTCTTAGTTGTAACTGTCAATATTGGCTACACCACAACGATTTGAAAGATCGCATAGCTATAGGCCTAAATTTGGTGTTATTGTAATCTGGAGGCATCGGCGTCGTAAGCATTTTGTTACAAAATGGTTTATCTTGTAAGTGGTATTATATTAGGGGTTCATAAGTTATTATTAGGTTGGGGGGGGGGGGGTTCACTCAGATGGTAGCTACACTGTGGGTTTATTTAGATGTTATTTAGGGTTAAAGGACTAAGAGACAGTTATGGTTAAACGGTCATTTACTATACTACAGTGGCAGGTACTCTGAATACAAAATAGGTTACAAAGTGTTCTATTTATTTAGGAGGGGAGCGCAATATTACTGATTATTAAAGTATTATATTAAGATGA
>PNEQ01090318.1:9291-29770 GCA_003012365.1 Medauroidea extradentata
TCTCCCCTCCCCTCCCCCTTCCGTATCCCTCCCTCCTCATATTAGTTCAGTAGAACATTTTCTTAAGCTTTTCTGAAAATTCATAATTTGTGCTATAATTCTTTACCGGAGCATGTTGCTCAAATTGTATGGTATAACATTTTTGGCCTGCTATCACAAAACATCCATCTGTGACTAGACTTAATCAAAATTCGGTATGCAATATTAAAATCTAAATGAATAAAATACCAGTGACCACACATAGTCAAAAATTTGCATTCTAATATTCATAATGAACTGTTGCTGCGTATTTGAAAATTGATCCCATATTTCAGTACTCTCCTCCAGGCCGCGCACTTAGTAGCCAGCCCTTTGAAAAGGAAATGCTCGCAGCCTTGGGTCTCAGCTGTCTTGCAGGTAACAAGAGGAAGGATCATTACCTTCCTAGACCTTATACAAGTGTTCACAGTAGGCTCAGCTCTGCCAGGCGAGACATATCCCTCAGCACCGTAGAATATCAGATTGCTACTCCCTGTGAAGAACTTAACTGCTGTGACCTTTCAATCACCTGCTATCACCTAGCTAGCTCTTACTCTTAATGTTGTTTAATTAAGTTTTTGAACAAAGGATAGTTAAATTGAAACTGTGAGGTGGGGGAAAAAATTCTTTCCTTGAGTGTGTTTAAAATGTGGGGTGCAGGTCTTAAGTGGATAAACACAGTTTTTGACAGACGTTTAGTACAAAGAGTGTCTCTGTAAGCTTACATGAATGTGTGTAGACGAACATAGAAGGGATAAAGGTTGTGTGGTTGTTTGTAGCGGCCTTGAAGCTGACCCACCAGAATGGAGAACCTGTCGACACCCACATTGTCCGAGAGAAGCACCACTATCGGGTGAGTTATAATATACAGTCAAGGTCACGTATGTCTGGCCTCAAGTGTTTCCTGCAGTTCGAGTGTTGTATTGAGTGATGAATGGTGGTGTTGAACTGTTCTATCAGTTGTTGTTCGGATGCAAATATCGATGACGTGGAACAGCAGAAGTCTCAGTTTGTGCAAGTTGACAGCATCTTTGTTTTCACTAAGGGTAACGTGGGACACTTGGTTCTGAACAAGTGCCAGGACTGTCTCTCTCTACCTTGGCCAGGCAACACGAGAGACACACCTCAACTGTTGCTGTGCAGAACAGATGCACTGATCCACGAGTGTTAGGAAGACAGAGAGTGTAGTACCATACTGACATGAAACAAAGCTACTGTATACGTCACATCTACGTGTTACCCTTGTAAACATAAAGGCAGGTAGTTCCCTAGCTACTGGAGATACTCCTCTGTATCTGAGTGCATAGTCCGGCACTGTGGACGTGTGTTTCATTACCTGAGTGAGTATGTTGGTCGATACCTCCTACCTCGCTTCGTATCCCAGCCACCGCCAGCTGACATGAGCAGAGCCATCTTGGGCAGCTAAACACCATCACCCCTGCACTGCCGCGGGCTGAAAGCATCGCCTAGATATGGTGAGTCCTTGCAACAGTGTAAATTTCCCCAGCTAAGATTCTCGGGGCAGCTAATACACTTTGTGCCAGCTGAGGACACCCCGGACAACTTCCTCGTCGAGGGCTGCAACTGCAGAGAGGTCATTCAACTAGTACGTACCTTAAACTACTCTCTACTTCCCTAGAAGCAGAGAGGAGGTAAGATTGGATAGGGTTATAATTGACTAAATTGATTGCGAACTCAATGTGCCCCAGTTTATTACCTAGTTCCCCCTACGCCCGCAGCAGGATCTGTGCCCTCCTATTTTACTATACTGCTATGCCGATCTTGGATGGGTCCTACAACTGTCAAACTACGTACACACTATCCCTTCTACCACACTCTTGACTTCAGAGTACGTGTTAGTTGCAGGCTTTTTTGGCAAATAAGTAGTACTTTGTGATGTAATGCTTATTTTCTAAGCAATACTTATTTCAGCAATGAATCCATAAATTTCTACTTCACGAAGTAAAACTGAAACAAGCATTACTTACGTAAGCCAAGCTGTACTTGATGAAATACCCTTATAAGTATCGCTACAATATCAGTACCAACATGATACAACTGAACTTGTATTTTAATTACAATAGTCATCTAGAGTAGTTGAATATTTGGTTACATTTGATTGTCAAATTCACTTGGAAGTATTTTTCTTTTACTTTAATACATGTTCAAAATTAATTAACAATACTGATGTCAAATATGTTTTAGTTAATGTTTTAACATATTTTTGTCTCCACGCAGTTTGCTAACTGTGAAATGAAAAATTACATTCACGACTCAACTCGCTGAAAATGTTTTGCATGAACACGTGCTGCATACTTGTCAATAAGAATATTTTACTTAATTGTGTTTCCACTGATATTCAGCGTATGAATGTAAATTATGATGAAATTAACATGCATATATGCCACTTATTATTGCGAACCAGTTTTACTTACCAACTGACAACATAACCTCATATCACAAAGCTGGCTTTGAGTACATTGTAATTTTTGTGAATGAAGTGGTCAAGTATACTAAAATTGTAATGTTGTGATCTTATGATTAACTTTCTGTCAGATTTAAAACTGGGAAGCTTCCATATATTATTGCTATGTATACGTTGCGCTTAGCGGGAATTTTTTTTTGGTTATAGGTTAGTAAATGTCCATTAGTTCACGTCAATTAAGTTAACGTAATGCTGATTTTTGCAAGTTGGTCCTAACTTTCCGTCTGTTCCAGACTTAAAATGAGATGCCCTTATATTATACATCCTAAACATGTTCTTGATCGCATCTCGTGCTGCGTTTGAAATACAGTTTATAAACGGCCTGCCGGACATGTTTTGCCTACCAACTGATGCCATAACCTATCACATAACAGATTTTGAGCATATTTGCGATATTTTAGTATGATGAGATAAAGGGAACAAATGATCTTGTGTACTAAAATTTAATGTTGTGATCACACAATTATCTTTCTGTTAGCTACAAACCTGGCATGCTACCACTTGGCGAGAATTTATTTAGATTTTAGGCGACGCTAAATTTTGTTCACTTCAATAAAAATATTATTTGTCTTGTTTTCATAAGTAAGTCCTAACAGCGATAGCTGTTATTGTGTAGAAAATTACTGGGTGTAATGATCGTTAGGCCTAGATAGGCCTAGGCATATTTACGTATAGATGAATTTTAAACAATTTCAATCTGCAAGTTTTTCATTATGAAATGTAGTTAAGCATAAGAATTTCTTGTTCATATCAAAATAGAATTTACAAATAAAACATCATTCCCAGGGATATGATTATCGTACAAAATTATTTAAGGACCCAAGACATGAAGAAAGTGATTGAAATAAAAAAGTTAAGAAATGAGGTTATGTTTTTGTAACTCTGTTGAATTTTTATTTTTCTGTTTTTTTCTATGTTGTACGTTTTATGTGCCTTTTCATTTTTTATGCCTCTTTTCGTTAGATATATGGAATGAAATACCAATGTGAAGGAAAGAATCTCTTACATAACCTATTTTGTACCCATAAAGTCTGTACAGCAGACTGGATTAAGCACTACTTACATGCATGGATTAACAATGCTTATTTGATTATGAATACTTGAGAAAGAAGTAGCACTTATTTTGTGACTGTGAATACATATTCAGCAGTACTTATTTGAAGTACACTTCATGAAGTATTGTTTGGAGGCATAACAATAAGCAATATTTATTGCTAGTACTATGAATTGAAATCTATGCTTAAGCAACATTTTAAGTAGTGTTTGTTTCAAGTATTACTTATTTGCTGACTATGAAGTCTAACCTAAATCTCCTAGTGCCTTAGTGTGACGCCGTGCCCAGTGTCTGCGCTCGTATAGCCAGGAGGAGGCATGAGAGCCCGAGAGGGAGGGTGTCCACTCCTTGTGCAGGGGAGGGGAGCCACACATCTGTGTTCGCTGGCGCACACTTTCTCGGCCCTGCAGCCTCACACAAGTTAGGGAGACTGCCTCTCACGACGTAATTACGACAGTGTCGATGTGCTGACACACGGTGTATCCTAGGCCACCCAGGCAAGGGGCATTGTCCCAGTTTAAATCTTGTTGGGGCCGACTGGGCACAACAACGTGGCCCATCGTATCTCTGCTCTGGAATACTACATGGGATGAAAGAAAATCTGCATATATTTATTCTGTGATTACATTTTTATTTATGTGTGTTTCAAGACCACTTCCACGTTGAAATCCTACATTAATTTAAAAATTTTGCTACCTGAAGAAATTATCAAAAGGATAGAAATTTAGGAATTATTATTTATACTTTTGCAAACCAAAGGTGTATTTTAGCAGACATCAATGTACAATTTGTAATACCAAATATCTTATTCAGAATAAGTGTACAGTATTACAAAATAATGGAACAATGAACATTACTGAAACTTTCTAGGAAAACCCTGCCTATTATAATCTTATAACTTACATCATTTTTCTATTTGTATGGCTACTTTCACCTGCTCCCACAAACTGTTTAAAACAGGTGATTTCTCTCTGAGAATATTTCCCTTTCTAACTACTAGACATTTCGTGAGTTACATTCAGAAATTTTACAACAGTGTTATGCTAAGATTATATTTTAGTTTCTCAAATTATTTTATTGCAGTTGTAAAACTTTATTAAGAAAATGTATTTATGTTCAATCAGACCTTGAAATAATAAATTTGGAACTCGCTTTTGTGAAAGAGATAATCCTAGTTTAACATTATAAAAAATGACACACACACACACACACAGTAGAACCATGTTATAACGTTTTTCAAGGACCCGTGAAAAAAAGTGTAATATGCAGGAAAATGTTTTAAGCAGGAATCAGCATTTTTACACCAATAATTAGGTATTACACAAAAGTAACTTAAAATTTGATAGTTTATGTACAGTAAATAAGACTATAATGAGATTAAATGAGGTGATAGTTACTATGCCATCAGAATCATGATTATAACACATTGTGTGTATAATGGAGGCTTTCCAATTTCACTTTTGAAGGTTCATGATCGTTATCTTCATGATCATACTCTTTAATATCACTGTAATGTACACTTATGACACTTTCCCAGACATTAATTTGTTTTTTACAGTTGTTTTTCGGTCTACAGCTTAGTTATTTTATCTAAAATAATACAGTTAAGAAAAATTTTACCAGAGTTGTGGTTAATGTCTGAGACGAAAATGATGTTATATGCAGGAAATGAAAATACCAGTGTTGTTATAAGCAGGAAATGAAAACATTATGTTTTATGGAAAAATGATGGGACCAAAAAAAAGTGGTGTTGTATGCAGGAAAATATTATATCCAGATATGTTATAACAGGGGTCTACTGTGTGTGTGTGTGTGTGTGTTTGTGTGTGTTTGTGTGTGTTTGTGTGTGTGTTTGTGTGTGTTTGTGTGTGTTTGTGTGTGTTTGTGTGTGTGTGTGTGTGTGCGTGCGTGCGTGTGTGTGTGATGTAAGGGAGAACACCTCGAATTCTAAAGTTCAACTTAAAAAATGGTTGCAAATAATACTCCTTGAATGTAAATATTGTTTCTGCAGTGCATAACTATCTATGGTCTCCGTGCTTTTATGTACAGTAATTGGCTGCTCTGACAGTGTCTGTATTTCCCTTGCTATTTCCAAGAATAGTTTCCATATATAGTAGTATTGAAGCATGCTTGTTCACTTCTTAATCTTTTTAACAAGCAATATATAATTATTTTGTATTTCGGTTGGTTTGATAGCTTCGAAATAGGTTGATTAACAACATGGATACAACTGTATATTTCTAAAAAAATATTTGGAAAAATTGAAAGGAAAGGGATTTTGAATCGAGGAACACAAAAGTAACTGTATCAATTAATTGTATTACCCTCAAGTCGATTGTGAAAAATGTTTGTAAAATGTGTACTATGTATATTACGATCCAAAAATAATGCATTTCACAAAGAAAAAAATGTATTTTACTTTCATATACAGTATTTGTTTATTTAAAGGAATAAAGTAGTTAAGTTTTCCTTAAGTTGTCTTACATAAAGTGTAGTTTTGTTTTTATTTCATTGTATGTGTGTTTAATACTTTATTAACATTTTAAAAAACTGTAACAAAAGTTCTTTAAGAGTTACCTATATTATGTATTACAGATAAAAATAGAATTTAAAATAACCTTGCATGAATTTATTTGTATGCATTTATCAACAGGGAAGGTTAGTTGAGTGTATAGATTTTTTTGATGTAAACAATTATCATACTTTTCAGATTTTTTAAAATGAGAAATTACATTAATGTACTGAATGCTGGGTATTCTCTTTTATTAGGTTGTGGTTTCTGCTCAGCATATAGAGTAACCTGGCTGTCCAGAGATACATACAGTACGTGATACTGCCTCCTTATGTCGCAGTATCTCTGTAACTGGACTAACATTCTGAAGTGCCATAATTGTTGAAGGTGGCAGCAGTGGTGAGACTTGTGTGTGCTGTTGCAGGAGAAGTCTCCGTACCTGCGAGAGAGAGAGCGCTCGCATGACCGCGAGGGACGAGACAAACAATATCCTTTACCTGCTGATCATACACTTTACTGCTTCGTGCGTGGCTTGTCTTTGTTTTAGTCACTTAATATATACAAAGATTAAGTGTGGGTTGAACACGAGGGGCACTGTATCTTGCCTTTAGAAGCATCTATGATTGCAACATTAAGAGCCCTATACAGCTGGCGCATGAACATTGTTACAGCGTGTTGAAACTAAGTTTTTTAAAGAACTACTACTGATTGTGTGTTATATATCTTTATTTACAAAAGAATACACATTTAAAATTATGCTTCTGTATTTTGGTTTCTTGATGTCTTGCCGATAAACCTGGTTGCAGGGCCTGAAGATGGCTAAAAACTTCTTATTCTGACTGCTGTCGCGTAAAAAGTATCAACTGGAATTGTAAAACAAAAATAGAGAAGCACGCACTGGATTTTACAATACACTTTCTGTAAATAAATAAGTCGGGTCCCTGCTTGAAGTCCCACTGAAAAAAGCCAGCGACCAAAACACTGTATGTACACCGTTTTGTTTTATACTTCATATGCGAAGTCAAGCACCTGCTTTATAGGGCTCTTAAGGTTTCAGTTGGTACAATTTGTTTTAGTACATTCTAAATTCATGTAATTTAAACTATCAACTGAAATGGGAAGTTTTATTGCATGCACAAATTTTTCACTTGAGTTTAGACAAAATATACAATATTCGTAAAGTTAAAACTAGTACAGTAATTTGCAGCTCAGTATTTTCCAGGGTTCCTTATAATAATGGCTTGCATTTATTTTTTGCCTTACTCTGATGGATATCTACGAAAAACTTAACACTTTGGGAATGTCAGCAAAAATTATTGATATTGTTTGTATTATTTTACATTTGTTCTCTGTTTTGTTATGTTTTAGAAGCAATAGGAGGATTGTTTAATGTATAGATGCATGAAGGTTTAGGTTCAAGGTGACATAACATAACTGTACTTGCTCAGTCTCTTGTAACTGCCATTTCTTAAATAAATTAACACGTTTTCATAAGATGAAACCTGACAGTTAACAGTGGCGACGTGAGCAGTATATCTTATTACTGTGCTCCAACTAGCTATTTACTGCATTGTTCATAATTTATCTCTACGTGCTGGCTGCTTACATATGCAGTTGTTCTAGAGATTGGTCTCGTAAAAGTAGGCTGTTTTTCAAGGGACTTTGTAAGCAGAAATTAATAATTGAGTAAAGTGATTTCCAATTTCATCATTTTATGTACACTATGCAGTTCATCAATCCATACATAATTAGATTAATTGATAGTGCAGTTTACATACCTGTAGAAGTATTAGTCGTTCATCAAAAATTAGACAAATGTAAAATATAAGACTTGCTTTCCTACTTGTTTTCTGTAGATTGTTGTATTTAGGTTACTGTTTTGTTTTTTGCATCTAAACTACAGCTCTTATAAAAGACTTTGAGCGAAAAGAAATGTTATGAGCAGGAAATTGAAAATACTGTACTGTCATTGACAGGGATACAGTGGTGTGACCAAGGGAAAACTATTATATTTGGGAAAACGTAACATCCAGAAATTTTAAATGGTACAGTATGTACGGCCCTATCTGAGCTGATAGGGTTAGGAACCCTCATCAGAGGTACAGTTATTATTATGCAAGTAGTTAATACAGTCGAGCCAGCCCTGCAGCTACGACACCCTTTACTACGACGACAACAACGCAACTACAACAGTATTTTCAATCCCCTTTGAAAAAAATTTAATTTTAACAATTTAAAAAGAGTAAAATTAAAAACATCCAACATATTGCAATCAGGAAAGTTTATTTAAAAATTAGTTAGAATTCAGCAATAACATAAGTGGTTACCGTAAATCATTAAGCAGCAACTGTTAAAAAAATTTATAAAAGTGTTTAAAAAATGACAGCTGGAATACACTTGCAGCGCGCGCCTGGTTGAGTTAAGCCTTGAGCGCTACACCAAAGCAAAGCTGTTCTGTAAAGTAAGGCAAGCCATGTGATGACTCGTCTCTTTCCCCTCTCTTCTCCCCCTCACTCATACGCACTCTACTCGTGCTTATCTCTACTTAACTTGTTACAGCTCAGATTTAACTGCCTACACCTTGAGCTTTTTGAGACAAGTAGCAAGGATGTGAATGAGATGACGCAGTTCTGTCTCCTGTGTCAATAAATTCATTTGTGCGGGCAGTTGCACTGTTCGAGTATCGTACATTTCGCTCGTGGGGGAGGTTGTTAACTACCATTTTTTTTCCTCTTGGAGTGAATTTGTTTGGACAGCTGAAGGGGAAGAAAGGGATAACAGCTTGGGTGGTGGGCAGTGTATGAAAACTTAGCATTGCTTTTCAACTAAGAGTCTTTCTAGGTTTGGGAGCGCTGAAACGTAGGCCAGACATGCTTCCTATCCGCACAATGCCAGAATTAAATCACAATCTTGTGATCTTGCTCAAAGTCAATGTGGACACGTGTGCCCACTTCTGTTATTGAATATTTGCTTCGAACATAACTTGGTGCCGCAGCAGCTAAACACAGTTCATGACTAGTGCGTAGATATAAGATAATCACCAATGATGGCATCGCTCATTTTGCTGGCAAACACACCTGTCCACATGGGTTTATACCTGCATGTCGCTGTTTTTAACAAGCCTGCGGAGTCAATGCTCTTTAGATGGAGGAAATGACGGAGTAAAGGCATCATAGCACATCAACAAGCAAGTCGGGAAGCAAACAAATGCTGTTAAAATGACACACTTTAGGCTATAAAATAATGCACGTAAATAGAAACAATTTTTTCAAGGGGTTGAAGTAGGGTAGTTCGTAAACTACGACAACAACGCAAGTATGACAATTTTCTTGGAAACCATGGTGTGTTGTAGTAGTGAGGCTTGACTGAATGTAGTTTTTGTGGTTTTAAGGCGAGGAAGCAATTGTTACACAGATGTGTTCTAATTATAATAATTTTTTTTGCATTTGTTTAGTTTTCTAGCTAGTGTAGTACAGTATTCCTTTTATAAAAGACATGTACGAGAAGAAGTAAGTTAGTGAACATGGTTAGAGTAAAATTACAACAGTAAGTAGAGCTACAATTTTATGTTAAAAATATATTTGTAGCAATTACTGTATATACTCGTGTATAGTGCGCCCTCGTGTATAGTGTGCACCACGATTTTTGCAACAAGTTACAGAGAAAAAAGTTTTTTAGTGCCTTACTAGTATGTGAAAAAACAAGGGGAGGATGAGCCGAGCGAGCGGTGGATCAGCAGGAGGGACGCTATGATGGTGGGGTCAAGGAAGGAGGGGGGAAAAAAAGAAACATAGCTGGCAACATGCAAAAGAAAGAGGAAAGATAACATTCACACTGGTGAAGAGTGTGAAGGCACAGATGGTGGTGGCAAGCCAGGAGGGGTGGGGTGGCTTGTCTCTCTGCCAAGGTCGCTTGCTGTCTGCAAGCCCTCGCCTCGCGGCACGTGTGTGTGCCTTGCTCTGCTGTGCCAGCCGCTTCCAGCATGTCCCCCCCCTTCTTCCTTCAAGCCCTAAGATAAAATGCCGTGACAGCAGCAAGCTTGCCTTTTTTTATCTCTCCTAGTGTGTTTGAGGGGGTGAGGGAAGGAAAAAAAAGAATAACTTTTTTTCCTTCCTTTCCGAAAGATAGCTGGTCAGGAGGTGCCGTCAAATATCTTTCCGGGGTGGTGGATGTGGAAGGGGGGCAAAAGAGAACAATGACGCCTTTTTCTTTCTTTCTTCCCCACCTTTCAGGAGGGGAAAGGGGGAGGAAAAGAAAAGGAAGAGGAGTAATGATGGAGGATTGGAACCTGGCCATGAGAACGGCCTCCCACAGTTGACACCCTTCGGTTTACGTCTATAACTTCACCTTCTTACTCCCCCCTCCCCTCCCACCATCTCAACCGACCGCCGCCTTTTTTTCTCTGCTTCCTACTCTTGATACCCGTCAATTTACAGCTTTAACTTCACCTTCTCATCCCCCCCCCTTCCCGCTGCCTTCACTCAACCGGCCACTGACCTTTCTATTACGTTTTTTTTTTTTTTTTTTTTTTTCTATTTTCTAGGTATAGTACGCACCCCTGAATTTTTATCAGTTGTTTTGGAATAAAAGTGCGTGCTATAGACGAGTAAATACGGTAGTTTCAATGACTTACCTTACGTGCACATCTGCTCGTGTGCTTCATGGCCATGGTTGTGTGTTTGAACTCTCGCTAGTTAACTGCTTTACTGGCAGCCACGGACGTATGCTGTCATTATTTACTTATTATTACTGGCACAGTCGAATGGGAGACGTTTCTGAACAAAGACATGCTGCCAATAACCGTGAAGCAGAGCTGCCAACGTGCGCGTAAGACATTGAAACAAAGTGATGCAATATTGTGGCTGTAACAATAAGAGATCTACTAAAGTGTTGTGTCATAATATCAGTAAAGTTCAGCAAGTTTGCTCAACTGACTACTGTGTTCAAGGTCGGGGTAAGCAGTTAACATATTATGCACATGCAGTAAAAGTGTAAACATTGCATTAAATTGCTGAGAAAGAAGCACAAAAAATACAATTATGGTTTTTGCTGAAGAAGGAAAGTGATCTTAAAAAGCACATTACATTCCAATCTTTTGATATGAAAAAATTTACTTTTTTTTCCTCCAATAAAAATATAAATTAGTTCAATAATAATATGGAGAAAAGAATATCAACAAAACGTATAGTACACTAGACCCCCGATTTTACGAACCCTGGATTTAACGAAGGTAGCGATTCTACGAATACAATCTCAGGAACCCTCAAAAAATTACAAAATTATATAAAAAAAAAAATTGTAAGGAATTACATTGACAATGAATAAAACATACTGTATCTAATTCACGGCATTAAAATATGAATTGTAGAGTTGCAGTTATTACTTGGTAACTCACAATATTTAAAATAAATCAATAATAGTGAAAATCCGTTTAAAAATGTGGCAGTGGCAGTTTGAAAACCGCGCGACAGCGGCGCGACCTGTTCCAAGCCGGCCGGCCTGTCTCCAACTACGACGTATTAGGATCTATTTTGAGGTCGTACTATAGCCGCAAAGTTCCAGCGCATGGGCATATGCTCATTTAACTATAGTACAGCCTCTTTCTAGGCTGTTTCACGACGTCTTATATCTCTCTCGTCTCGCGCCGAATGAGTTTACTTTTTTACACGAACGCTATAAATAATAGCGTGATATTTTTCTTTATTGCGTTTACATCATACGTACTTAAAACAATTTACTTGGCGCATAATTTGCTTAAACAATGCATTACTGCGTGTCGTAAAACGTGTGTTTCACAAGTGAGCACGATAATAGCGCTACCTAATATCCAAGTGTAGAAACATTTGTCTCCGGGTATGTCGAACTTGCAAAATAAATAGACGTTCGTGTATTATGTAATCCCGGAACTCCTAATTTATTTTTACCGCATATACTGACTGTGAAAGTGATTATTTTCAATCACTTATACATGTAATTCTCGACGATTTTAGATAAGAACGTCACAAAATGGTGTTTTTGGAACATTGAACGTCGGTATATGCTAGTGCTACGGTGCTGCTATCTATCCACTATCTTGTGAACGTTCATACAGTTGCGCTATCTGTCTGCTCTGCATGCTACTAGTATCTACGTTCTCGTACAATTGGAATGTTTTTACTTTAAGTTATATAAAACTGCGCAATGAATAAATACATCCGCCTATTCCTTCTTTCTTTGGTGAATTATTTACAAGGGCATTTTACTAGTAAGGAATGCCTACTTTTTTTTCCCATTAAACGCTACGCAAATCGGGCTATTAGCTCGTGAGAAGGTGCTCGACAGCTCGGTTTTCTCTTTTTTTTTAGGACAAGGGTCGGTCATATCTATTGTTTAGCGGTGTTCTTTTGATCGTAAGACGTCTGCCTATTGATATAAATTTATATTCAAACTATCACTTGCTTTATTTTTCCGTTAAATGCTACGGGAGTCGTGCTATTCGCTCGAGAGAAGACACTTGGAATCTCGATTTTCTCATTTTTTGGTGACAAGGGTAGGTCATATCTACCGCTCAACAGTGTGACGTCTGGCTACTGATATCAATTTATGTTTACATTATTTCGTTAATTAATTTCCCGAAAAACGCTACGGAAGTCGAGGCCCGACTAGAGACACTTTGCAGAAAAAATGCAATTTAAAAATTTTCTGTTAATGTCGGAGGGAGGTGGGGGAGCAAAAATAAACCGCTATCGAATTTACGAAGGTAGCGATTTTACGAATGCAATGAGAGGAACCGTGAGTATTCGTAAAATCTGGGGTCTAGTGTATGTACAATCACTTGGAATAAACAATACTGTATAGATAATGTAGTGTTTATTTTTAAAAATTGTCATGTTGGTACAGTGGAACCTCGTTTATACAAACGCTGTTAGTACAAAGTTCTCATTAATACGAAGTGTTTTTCTTTCCCCTTGGAATGAGGTGAGAAATTTAATATTACCTTTGCTGCTCCATAAAAATTTTCTTTACTGATAAAACAATGTAATACCAAGTTTACTTGTTAAAGGCAGCCATTGGGGTGGTAATAATGTTTGTATTTTGGGTATAAGCAACCTGAAAAAAATTTCACAGAATTTCTTGTATTTTTGTAAACACCTGTTAATACAAACCTCATTATTACAAACTGCACAATTTTCGGTCCCCTCAGGTTTGTATTAAAGATGTTTGACTGTATTGACGTATAGTACTGTAATTGCGAGCACAATTTTCCGATTCTTTTTGCTCCTTCACGACATGTTGAGCTGGCAGCAGCAATGCAGTAGCATATCAATGCAATGAAGCATAAGACATTTTGTTTCTTTTTCCCCCATTCTTTTAGCCTTTTTTCCAATACCATTAAGTTTTTATAGTGTACAAATTTGACTCACTGGGACCTCGAGAATACTTAAATAAAAAAAATTATTTTACTACGAAAGAAACAATCTTAAGTAATTAATTTATAAAATAATACTGTAATTGCTGTAATATTGAAAATCATAACTGAACTGGAATCGAGTCAGAAATTAAAATGAGAATCAAAATCAAGGGCACTTTAGTATTTTGTCATCACAAAAATAAACCTGCTGTCATCATTTAGTAAAATATACAAAAATTTATAACATTGGTAGACTTTGTATTCAAGCCATTTGCTTTTAGGCAAACAAGAACAATCTCACTAATCTGTGTATCTAAAGTAGACCTGGTTAATCGAGTTAACCCAAATACGTTTCGTAAATGTCTGATGTTCTAGTTATGAGTGTATGGTGGTGGTGTAGGGATAGAAATGTTATGTTGGCACTACTGTATGTACCTTGACTGCTGTGTACTCGACGCTCCAGCGAAGGCAAGCGCAGGTGATGAGCTGCGATAGATAGTCTGCGTTTGTGCTCTATGGACGGCAGGCAGTTGCTGCGTGCAGATGTTGGTGTGGTACAGTTGCTGTGCAGCACAGCAAACGATACAGCCAATTATATTTTTAGTACTGAATGTGTGTGTGTGGAGTATGTAACTCCTTTAACCTGTGTAATAAAGGCTGTTTTTAAATACAACCACACGATGTGTATCGGAAGTTCTCTTGTGTTTGTTTCAAAGGTGGTCTTTGTGCTGTTTTATAATGTGTTTCGGTACAATTGTCACTGTGACGATACGTGCAGTGATGCCAGATTGCGTGTTTGTGTCGCAAGTATTCTCGCTCACGACATTCTTCTTTATTTATTCAGTTTTATGTTGTATAAATTTTGTAACACAAGTTTGCATATTTTCTAATTTTGTTTTGCTTGAATTGTTAAAAACATTAGGTCTTAAACTGGTAAAATATTTCTAGAAGTTTTGATACACTGGCATGTTTTATACTTAAGGTATTTATTCTTCTTGTGTTAACCAAGGGTGTTGTAATGCAAGACCAGATGTTGTATTGTAATTTGTAAATCATATTCAACATCAAAAAAGTTTGTTTCTGTTTTATTGCAGTTTGTAAATTCTGTTTAGTAGAACCCCAATTTAGAGTGTACTGGGTTTTAAGTGGCAGCAATTTTGAGTTGTCGTGCATCGTGACGCCACTTAATATTGGATTGTGTTTCTGCTGTTCCAAATGTTTTTTGACTGGCTCAGTGTGTATTGTATTACCTCAATTTCTGTGCGATAAACAATGGAAGTGAGTTTTAACTATACATGAATGTTTAAAATGTATTGCGTCACGTGCAAGGTGTGGCTGTTTAGTAACGGAATTCACGAGTAGAATGAGGTAGTGACACAATGTGATGTTAATATGTATCTTTGTATTTACAGTATGCTATTTCCTTCCTTATTGTGTGTGTGTATACATCTGTTCATGTATGCTTTGCTGTTGAAAGAAGTGGTAATCCTCTTTACCTTGTCTGCTGGCTTCTGTTTCGAAAGTCATGTGAGGCCACACCTGCGAAGCATGATGATGATTACAAGTACAGTAAACCCTTGTTTTATCGGACCTCCATACAGCGGACTTCGTATTTTACAGACAAAATCTGGCGATACAAAATTATTCCACCGTCGGTTCTACTTGTCACATGCAGTACAATACCTACCTGGTTATTGTGCTTTGGTGAGTGACATCAGGCGCGCGCACAGATAGCCGCGTAAGATGGTAAGCAGAGCTTGTTTTGACATGTCCGGACAAGAACGTCTGTCGTGTCTACTAGAATTTTTTATGCAGTTGATGTATGTGCACGATAAAGGTTGTGTATTTTTTAAAATGAAATGGCGTCTGCAACAGGACAAATGAAAGAGAGTAACTTTGACATCAAGCAAAATAACTGAACTAATGGAAAAGTTAAGAGGCTGGTGTTTCGGTAGCAAAGTTGTGTAATGATTATGGTGTCAAGAAACAAACTGAGTCGGACATTCGTAAAGCAAAAGAAAAGTTGAAGAGTTATGTTTTGAAATGCGATGTTGAACAAAAAATTTTTTGTACTGTTGGACCCAAGAAACCCATAAAACTTACTACTGCATCTTCGCATGATGAGACAGTGTATGTTCAACAACGCTCGTGTAGTTCAAATGTGCGTGGTGTAGAGATAAATATGCTGCAGACAAACTAGCGCAACGCATGTCTTTCTCGCTCAGCATTTCCGTCCTTTGCCCTTCAGAAATTCTCAAGGACTGCGGCTAGATTATTATCTCACAAGCACGTTATACTGCATCGCGATGCAAACAGCGTTAGTTTAGATGGAAATTTTTTGTTATATATTTAGTAAATAAACACTTCAGTGTGAAATACAAAACAGTGCTCAAGTTCACGTGTCACGTTTTACTGTGCACGCAACGTAACATGAAACCAAGCTGATAGCAAACCTCCTTCTATCCCTGTCCTACTCTTCCCCTGCCCTAAACCCTTGGTTATCTCAATGAGCGGACAAAGGCGTATGCTTATCTTTCTACACCCGCCAGTCATCACAAACCTTCCCCCTCGCCCAATTCCAGCGATTTGAGGACCAAAAAACGCTGCTTTGCCACGCGTATCACACTGCTATATATCTATCGGCTGATTGTCTATTTCTGTGTGCAGATTTTGTACTTTGCGATTTTCTGAAGATCTGATTTACCGGACTACACTTCCCCCCCCCCCCCCTTTAGTCCTGTAAAACGAGGGTTTATGTACTAAGTTTCGTACATTTATGTGGCAGTAGCTTAGAGTCGACAGACCTGTACGTACCCTGGCTCTCTCCCATAGAAGTGGGTAAGCTCGTTATAGCTTCAAGAATTACTGTATGCCCTCGTTTGTTACTGGCTTCCAGTCATCAGAGGTACATCAAAATAGCAGTTGTCCAATCACAGAGGTGGTGATATGTTCTTTGTTTTCAACCTGAACTAAAATTAATCTGTTAAACTCCGTACTTCTACTGCAGTCTTAAGCACACAATACTTGGGCACTAAGTTTTATAAATGTACTGGGATGGGGGTCATAAGTTGTCCTGATGCAGAGTGCACAGTTACTGCAATATAAATTATCCTATTTGTTGGTTTTATTCACTCGACTGGGTGACATGACGCCCTCCATGCAGTACGTGTGGTTCAACGTTTAATTCTAGGCTAGCAATGCAGCTGTAATTTAATAACATCCTTGATGTTGATGAAAGTGATAATTATAGCCTTCAGTTTGGACTTGTTCGTTATTGTGGAGAGCTTCAACTGTTAACTCATTGGTTGTTTCTGGAGTTCACTGTACATACGGATATGTTTCTTCACATGTGATGGTGAGCTGTTTGGATGTGGGACCAGTTCTTCCTCTCGCCTGAAGTCTTACAAGACACTCGTGTTCCAGGGATTGTGCAGTATGCCATCTGTCCGTATCCATTGTGTCTACAATCATTCTTTAGTACTATGTACAATATTTCAAATAGTTTATTAATAATATTGCATTTATTTTTTTAAGATCTTTGAATGTATTTTGCAGTGAAAATTCACAAAAAGAGTGTATGGGTATATGGATGTAAGTCATTGCTTATGATTTGTTGACAAAACCTGTGTAACAATAATCATGCTAGACACGAAGACAACACGACAGTTGTTCATATAACAAGTACTGTTGAACTAAAACCTGCCCTGTTTTCTTGTGCATCGAGTTCATCAGTACTTTTTATATGTTCAAGCGTCCCTCCGTTGTCTTTGTCTTACATTGTCATAATTATACATGTTTTGTCAACAAGTCATACCATAAGTCCATACACTCTAGTATTTTTGTCTTGTGAGCATGATGAGTTATCTGTAGGCCTAGTGATCAGTACCGACATGGCCTCCCGACCACGCAGTATTAGTGCTGAACACTTAGTTATGGTTGTTACATTTGCCAGTTGATTTCAATTCTCAAGAATGTTTCTTCCAATGATTCTTCTGACAAAATGGTTCAGTTTTGTGCAATATTTTTCTCTGAAGCAAGCAGACTGGCATATTTACCAAGTGTATAGTCGTAGGGATGCTATATCCGTTACTGGACAGCCACATCTTGTGTTGTGTACGGCCTTTCACTGTAAATGTGTCGACTGCTGGCTTGACAGCTTATTGTTGCTATATTTCCGTAATTGTGAGCCACACTTTTTAGGCCCTGCTTCAAGCCGTGGAAACCCGGCTGTATGTTACATGAAATGAAAAAAATTTGGTGTTCAAAAGTGGAGTTAAAATTTGTGTAAACTGAATACTTTTCACGTTTGATTTACATTATTAATACAAGAAATGTATTTATGATGTATAAATATTACATTGACAGTAATTAAGTCCTATTCTACAGTGTATATAAACTTGACGGTGACAGTGTTGCATACTGACTGAAATGTAAACAAAATAGTTCACCACAGAACATTAATTAAAACTGCATAGTTATTTAAACATGTAAATTATTTATTTTTTTAAAATATAAACACTTCATAAACATGAAAAAAGTGAAACCATCTTTAAACATCAAGTAATACATACAATGAAACCTGTTAAAAAATAAAACCATTAAAAATACCTGTATGTACCTAATATTTGTCTTTGACTTGCAAGGAGTGCAGTTTAGCAGACTGTGGTTGTGGCAACAGTGTGTGCTGGTGGCAGGCGGCCACATCCGTCGTCTTGCACGACTAACCACTTGCCGTAGTAGCAACCAGCCTAACCCAAGCACAGAGTGAGGTTACTGGCTTGCACAAGTCATGTCAGTTTGGATCTTTGTCCAAAATTGTATTATGTAACTATGAAATTTTAATTAAGTGTACTGAATAATGTCATAAAAGACTGGAAAAATTTCTTCCAGAATTTATTTTGAATGTTGGTTATAACCTAGGGTGATTAGTTACAGAAATACGGTATATTATACAAAGAAATTCACTGCTCAAGTGTTCCTTCACTCAAAGCATGGAGGTTATGCAGTCATTGCTACGACTCTTGTCATGAACAAACCTGTTGACAGTCCTGCATTAGTAAAATGGCATGCCCAGTTTGTAGATACAGTAATGTAATATGTAGTATCTCGGCAACAATACAATTTGTATTGCATGGTGATTTCATCACAATGAGACATTGAAATACTTGTGCAAGGTCTGTTTCTTTGATAATATAAACAATCGTATCTTGGAGAGCCAGTCCATAATGTGGCTTAGACACAAGTCGGTGTAGGTGTTGTGCGTTTACTTACCGTGGCTAACTTTCTTACAAACTACAAACACACTAGGTCCTGTACTTTTCTTGTGTTACCTTTCCATTTATTTTGCTGAACAGTAGAACTCCGATATTACTTACAACTTTCCATCCCAAATTGCTGTTGAAAAATAAAAAATTAACTAATTTCACCCCGAAATATTTTAGCAAATTATTTTTAAAATGTGTTTGTCACTCAAAGTTAATGTTTGGCTCTGCCACAAATAAACATATTATTAAAATGAAGCACTGATTAAATATAATAAGCAGACTTCTTGTAAGTAAAATTGTACAGAGTGCGCCAGGACATGTTTGCACACTGCAGAGTTTGACAGTGCCAGTTACAGTTCGTACAGTGAAAGCCTGCTACTACGAGTAGTGCGTAATTACGAGTGGTATCGTCATTAGCACTATCGCAGATACGAGAGATTCACAAGCCAAAAATTTTTTTTTTTTAAATTATAAGTAAACATAATAAATACAAGCGTACGTGATAATCATCGTTTATCTGCTTAGCGTGGCTGTAAATAACGTGAGGTATGGCAGCGGTGGAAATGCGGTAGCATCAGGCCACGCTGTCGTGACTTGCTCGACCTCGATTGTTATGGACGCCATCTTGGTATAGCTCGAAAGCGAATGTGGCCCGTGGACCGAGTACACAGCATCGTTTGCGTGCATCTTGGTTTTAGTATAACGAATGGCATTGCAGGATCAGTTTCAAACTCAGTATAATTGTTTTTATTGTGTATGTTATATTGCAAGAAGTTAAAAAGTTAAATTTACGTAACTTAACCTGCTAGAGCTGTTAGATTTGTCCAATCATGTCAGCGCATCAAAATCAAACTTCATTTGGATCACTTTTTGAACGCCTGGAGTTGAAGTTGTACACTACGCAACGTAACACGAGTAAGTTCATAAACTTCTGGTGTCATGTTTTTATACGTTACGTGTTATGATTTCTTAACGATAGGTTTTCATTTTAGCGAAGTTTACCGTATTTACTCGTGTATAGCCCCACCCATTTTTAACCTAAAATTTACGTTTCGATTGAGGGGTGGGGCTATACACGAAACATATCTAAAAAAAAATTGAGCTGTTTTTAATTGATGTTGAACAGAATTTCGTTAGGCCTTTTTACATTGTTTACGAAATCAACAAGCGGCAAGACCGGCCCCGCTTGTTTATTTACGAAATCAACAAGCGGCAAGACTGGCCCCGTTTGTTTATTTACGGAAACAAGCGACAAGCCGGCAAGACCGGCCCCGCAGTGTGCGTGGCCGTGATGCCGGCCCCGCAGTGAGCGTGGCCGATATGCCGGTCCCGCAATGTGCAGCGAAATCTTTTGTGTTGCTGTGCGACCGAAAAAAAAATCGATGCTTGAAGTGGGAGAGGCCAAGGTCAGATCACAGCTGGTACAGTTGACGTGCACCGCTAGGACATTCTACAGGTGTTATTTTTTTTTAGAGTGAGGTGGTGCATAAACAGTATTACAGCCATATACAGTACTTAACGGTTGTAAGGTTTAAATAGCTCTTTTATCTTTAGGCGCCGTTTTCAGCTTCTCCTGCTGTTGGCACCACGTATGTACACTTTTGCGATCAATGTCGAAGTTCTTTGCAGCTTTCTTCATCGAATTTTCCAATGCATACTTCACGACCTTCAGTTTGAATTCGGCCGTAAAACTACACCGTTTCTTTTCCATCGCAGCGATAGTCCATGCAACTCGAACTAATTATCGTAGTATCCC
>PNEQ01090319.1:0-29671 GCA_003012365.1 Medauroidea extradentata
GTCAGGAACCCAGGGGCCGGGGCTCAACGAGGTCTCATCCCTGTAGACCTTATTCGCCAGTACGTTCGTCGGCCAACCACCGAATCGGGAGAAGTGGATTTCATCCCAGGGTACTGCGCCAAAGAAGCCGAAGTCCGGTGAGCCCAGTCTTTTAGCCGCACACTACACTCCGTCACAAACTCAGCCGCCATTTTCCTATTCATCTTGGAAGTCACATACTTAAATGTCTGCCAGAAAACGCACTTAAATTGGGATTAAGTCTGTTACCTTAGCCTGTTCGCTAGTGTAATTAAGTATGGTCACGACGCATCATTTTATCCATTAGGCTACACATTTTCGCGACATTGTCCTTAATTTTAAGTAGCTTGTTTTTTCATTCTAAGTAATCCTGGTATCTAACCTTTGGAAATCATATACCATATTCTTATCCTCACGCTGACATCATCAACATTATCTAATTTGAAATTAAATAACTTACATTCTGAATTATCAGTTTTTGATTTCCAGGGGGAGGGTATGCTCAAGTCACTGGCACGCAAATAGTGTGCCGAGGTACCTACTGAGTTTCGCTAGCCGACCACATATGGAACGTATGAGGTTACCTTGGATTCACGTTAAACATCTTTAACATAATTTTTCCTCGCCTGTTAATAGCCGGGTACTTTTATATTACACTGTAATAACACATAAATTTCATTTTAGGGAAAATTATTAGTAATTTATTATTTCGTCTTTACTTGACGTGATTGTGTGTAGTCTCTTCTATGCACAGAAACAAAATTTCAATGCGAATTACCTACGATATTTTGGCGCTCTAATAGAGCGGATTCAGCATTCTCTATTGTGAACACTGCTTAACAAAAATGTGTTGTTGCAAGATACCGCATTTTCGGAAACTCAACCAAGCATCCATCAGTGGTTGAAACACCTGTGTTCACAGGTTGTATCCATTATCGAACATAACTTAGGCGTTTTTGAAAAATTTCCTTTACGATTGAACTAGGATGCATCGTCCCATGTTATTTAATACTACTATCGCGACAGAAACACAAACTGAACACTTAAAAAGCATGTATAATAATAATTATATGTTATAACTGAAATGTAAAAATTAAATATATTTTGCTGTAAGTAAATATACTAAATTCCAAACAATGTTTCATGCATAAAATTAATAAGTTTTCAATCGCTTAACTCACATTTCGGAATTTTTCAAGTTTGTCAAATGTTTTTGGGAGACTGTGTGGTGAACATCTAATAGGATCACAGCGGAATGTCTCGTGGGGGCGAGATATCGGTAGTGACCTGAAAAATTCGCGTTTTCTTTTAGGCACAACCTAGAATTCTTTCAAGTTCGCGTCACTTTCACAATTGATCCTTGACTTATTTGACACCCCGTGTAAGTCGCTGAGGCAATACTAAAAATGTAACTCAATGCAGGCGCACATCAACGGTGTCAGCGAGCAGCTAATGAACTGCTGCTGTTTGCTTCAGTGCGCATATATTCTTGGAGACTAGTCTACAGGTAAGCGAACCAGCAATTTTTTCCTGTCTCCAGATATCTGCTAGATGACTGCACGCCACTTCAGATACTAGCGCCTAGAGGGCAAGGCATGGCCTCCATGCTCTCTTGTTTATGCTTGTTCATCGATACTAATTATTTACCCTTAAACGAGAGCAGATATAAAAAGTCTGTTTGCCAATTTTGTTTGAAACCGTCTTCTACATGTTGGCTGATTTTTTCAAGCCAGTAAAAAATATGGCTTAAGCTAATAATGTAATTTAAATAATTCTGGTTCATTGACGTTTCAGACGAAACCGTAAAATAACGTAATTTTAGAAAAATAATATATTATGGTAAAAACCATTTTAAACAAACTGCCAAACAGATTTTTTATATCTACTCTCGTTTAAACATTAAACAATAATTATAGTAAAAATAGTGGAAACAATAGAGCGAGGCTTTAGGAGAACGTGGTACATAATTCATCGGTAAAAACATTAATCCATAACTATATGTGTCTTGAAGCCAATTTGCGAAAATTAAACAACAGCAATCCTAGACAATAGTTTTAGCTAACGTTTTAAACAAAGTTGTTCCCGGTGTTGCGAACTTCTGAGGCACAATCTCTGACGCCGGAACCTCGTGCTTTTAACTGCGGCGCAAGAGATCACGCGTAACGAATTAGTAATTCTGGATAAATATTTACTCATAAAGTTGTCAAATACCATGATATAGGATTGTCATTGAGTATTTTATCCATATTGGCTTCGAAAAAAGCGTAGAAATCATTTATATTTTTACCGACTCTTATAAGTGGGAGTCGTGAACTGCCCTGCATTTGTAGGCTGCTAATCAGCAAAGCGACGGCTTCATGTAAGGGGGTGGAGAACGGGAGTACCACGAGGACACCACCGACGTCCGCTACGTGTCGTACACGCGAAAATCGGAAGCAATGTCACCTGACAGAGATTCGAAGCCGTATCACCATGGTATGAGGCGAGTGGTGCGACCAGGGTCGACCCGCAGTAGATTGAATATGGCGGTGCAAAATTATCTGGTTACATTGTGTAAAAAAAACTGAGATTAAAGTTAAAACGTTTTTAGTTCGATATCGTTATTATTTGACTATCGGAAAGTCCCACAAGCCAAATTGTGGTAGCAGTTGTAATGCCATATGTAAGTATTTTAAGGTAGAGGTGGTTCGCGATAAAGTTAGCACTTTTAACAACCGTCTTGACTAGAGAATTAGTTAACAAATGTTATTCATTATACCTTAGATGTTAACTTTTTAATAGGCTACGGTACAATCTCTACACTTAGACTGTTACTTTGGCTGCTTTGCATGTGTTAAAAGTGGCAGGAAACTACAATTTAACATTACAGGAAAAAGTAACTAAGACATAATAATCCTCACTTTATTGCGAACCACATCTAGCAGGTTTTTAAGCTGCGCTATATCGTTACATATATTTTCTTTAAAAAAAGTAATCATTCATTGTTTTCAGATTGTGTCGTGCAGCAGCTTAACTTACAATGCTGTATTTGCTTCTTCTCTGGACTGCGACATCTGCTCTCGCCTGCGGTACGTGAAAACCTTCTGACTGTAAATTGTATAACTTTTTACACTATTCATGACTCCCATATTTTCTAGAAAGATTACCATTGTTTTATGCTCTTAAAGAAGTCGAATGTTACAGTTTGTAACAGAATTATGCAAATTTAATGTGACACTTAAAAATAATCCTTTTACTAGTTTCACTTACTTTTTTTTTAAACCCAAAACATACTAGAGTATGTAAAATAATAAAATACATTTTCGAATTACCTTACTGTGTTATTCTAAACATTCTAAGTAAGTAATAGATTAGCGAGATTGGGCTGAGAATTTCCCAAACATTGGTTTTGAAAAGTGCTCATTTAGCTCTTAAGAGGCTTAACTATCGAAAGCAAAACGGGAGATGCGATGAGAAGAAACGAAGAATTTGGAAGGGGTCTCAACAGATAACACCTCAGAGGCGTATCACTTTAGTTCCTGTTTTGTGAAGGAAAAATCTTGTTTCAGATTTCCACGAGGCAACTTCTCTGCATTCACAAACTTCAAATCAGAGAAGAGAAATAAGTTTTGTCAAGATAAGATACGTGACCTATATCCTTGCATGTTCGCTAGGTATTATTTAGGACGTTCGAATTGCAATCAATTCTAAAAGTAATAACAATACAGTGATCAATTATTTTACAGATTACTAATTCAAAAGGCTATGGTTACATGTAGAATCTCTGGACGAAGTCATTCGAGAAAATTTGCCAAATGTTTGACCTACTTTTTCCGATGGAAAAAGCATTAGGTGTGTGTATCCTTCATCCTTAAAAATTTTTGAACCCGATTACCGAATTTCATGTATCTTTAACATGGGGTGATTCGCGACATGTGAGTGACTTGGGCCATTCAAGAAAAATACTTTCCTCGTAGATGACAGCATAACGAAAATAAATTTATGGGGGATATATACCAAATTATGAATGTCGACATGAAATTAGTACACCAGTTTACACATATAGAAAATAAACACTGTGCAAATATTTCCCACGTCACCTAACATGTACTGAGTCACGCCATCATACGGTGCTTATTTTCTTAATGATAGTCATTAAAATTTTTAAAGTTTTTATTATTGAAAGTAACAAGATGTGAATAAATCTATTTTTGTCATATATCCAACACTACTAAACAGATCAACTAAATTTAATCATTAGACAGTTCACGGTTGGAGTAACTTCAATATATGTGTATGTTTGTCATGCTTTTTTTAAGATTTGAGTTCGATAGGTTTTATTGTTGTAGGAAAATGAATGGTATTCGAAACGAGTCTTCACAGATTTTTGTTTTTCACAGATTTTTCTTATCACTAAACCGTGCATGGGAATTCTTTTTTTTCTACTTACTTTTGGATGTTTTAGCAAATTTTGGTTTTTTATTCCAATTTTCAGTCACAACGTCGTTCCCTTAAAATTTGTGGCAGCCAAAAATTTACTGTATAAAAATTTACCTAATTTTTTCCAGGAGTCATCTCGCGAATTTTGTAACATAATTACACGTATAGGCCCAGGTAAGGCATTGAGTCATAACTAGGATCATGACCATTTCGCGGAAAGAATTTTGGCCCAGTTTGTTTTTGTGCCTTACGTGCATATCTGCAGAGTTGCTTCATAGTCAGTAATTTGAATTTGTAGCTCTCGCGTGTCTTGATGTTCTATTCGCAAATCACAGTCGTCTGGTGTTGAAGTAACTGTATTATAACTGGCACAGTCAAATGAGGGAAGTCACTTCACAAAGACACGATGCCAATTGCCATGAAGCAAAGCTGCACGTAAGACACTGAAACAAACTGGGGCAAAATTACTTTTCCCGAAAAGTTCATGGACCTAGTCATAACGGTAACAAATGCCACACTGTGTGGATTTGTGAATTACAAAAAGTTAACTAGAATGTCAGACAGCCCCTGTTGATGTGCAAATGGTAAAGCAATCTTTTTACGTTCTCATTTTTCAGAAAAGTCGTACATTCATGAACTAGTGCTAGTATAGTGTTTTATCACATGGCCATTTTTTCGGTTAATATGTTAGATCAAAGGAAATGAGGTAATATGGTAATGCAAACATTGAGACTAGAACATTTAAAGAATAAATTCACTTAAATTCGTTAGTATATCAACTCTTGCGTTACCTATATCATATCTAGAAGGTAGTCACATAAATCTTGCATATAGTTCGCCAGCGGATACAGCAGTAAGATATAAGGACTTGCCACAACAAAGAATGTATAAAATCATCCAAAGCGACAACGCAGTTAATGAATTATGTGTGGTTTAAAAACCTACAGGGGTACGTTATTTTAGATAAATTGTAGCTATATGGCTTATTAACGATGCATGTGCCTATATGCACACACACACAGAAGACAGTGCAAAACAGCAATGGCCCACTAGGTATATAAACGTGATACATTTTTCAGTTTGAATTCCTGTTTCATAACAACTCTTCACTTAAATGTGATAGTAAATATCTACTTGATAGGTTTTACAAAAAGCAAATGTTCAGTTTTTCTGAGGTTATTTCAATAAAAGTTAGCTATAACACTGCTCTGCGTTGTGTGTCTGTAGATCCAGTACAGAATCTTACCAAAACTTCTGTAAGATCTACGCAGATTCAAGTCAGCTGGTCTGTGCCAACCACCACGCCTCCAGATTGCATTAAAGGATACAGGATATGTTCAACACTTGAGTCGTGTATTACAGTTCAGAATGCCAGTATTAACGTGTACTCAGTCACCGGCCTGAACAGCTGCACGCAGTACGACATCAGTGTAGTGACACTAGATGAGAACAACGTTACCTCAGTACCAGCAGTTGTCATCGTAAGTACAGGTAGGTTCAGCAGTTAGCTATTTCTATTATTACTTTTGGCAGCAAAGTTATACTCCAGAGAAAAACTACATGTGACAGTAGAACGTGTATATATGTAGTAGTAGCTGGTCCTGTTTAGCACAACACTGGACGTATGTATGAATTTGGATGGTAGAAAATATTTCACATGAAAACAATTTTTGTTGACTGTGAGTGAGTTATATCGTACGAGAACATATGCGTGTTCGATTATATTATAGCTTACTGTAAATTTAGTAATGGAGGAATGTTTAAATTATAATGTATGACATAAGACACCCACACAACATTTTCGCTTTCAGCAAACCGAATAATTCAGAAATGTTGTAATTACAATGCCCGAAATAAATTCGATACCAAGTCCGCACTCCCAAAACTTAACTCTGTACGTAAAATGTTTTTGCAGATGGACAAGCTTATACATTTTGTCACATTCATACTCTTATACAAAACATTTTTTATAATGAAAGAATTTGTAAGATTTAAAAAATGTGAATTAAAAATGTATAGAAAATATATCACTGTACAAAGTTGCTGTAAGATTTCCTGTCAGTACTTTAGGATAGAGGAGTAAAACCTGTATGTAAGGATGTTTCAGAAATACTTTTACAATTTTGGAGGTGGATTCCTTACAGTAGTACAAGAAAATAATTCTTTACAAACATAGGAGTGGAAATCCTTAGTTTTTTTTTTTCAGTTATTAGTAAAAGTTTAGTTCAGTTTCATGCAAGGTATTTACTGGTAGTAAACTAAAGTTGTTATTTAATTGAATTATGTTACGGATACAAGTATGCTACTTCTATCTTTATGGTGGGTGTGGGAGTGTTGGACAGGTTACTACAGTGCATCATGGTTCGACGTACGCATATGTGTGTGTGATAGCAAGATGTCATTTCGAACATTTTCTTTGAGTTTCTGATATTAGCATAAGTAAAACTGACAAAAACGTATAAACTTACGGTAAATGTCTGAAATGACACCTTCTTACTTCCTCACACACATGCACACGTCAGATCATGCAGTGTCACATCATGTCAAATGCTCCTACATCCGTCATAGAGGATGCAAATGAGGGCATCAGCATGCTTGCATCCATAACATAATTCAATTATCTAACAACATTAATTATGGTTTCCTTGCAGCATATTGATCTAAACTTTCTTTAATAACTCAGAATCTAAGACATTCCGGACCTATGTCAATGTGGACCTTATTCCCTTGTTTTTCTGTAAGCAACCTACTTTCAAGATTGTAACAGTATTTCTCAGAGTTCCTGCATAAAACGGTTCACTGACTGACTAACTGAACAATCAAAGTATAGTCAAAACTGCTGGACCTATAAATGTGAAATGTTAAAAGTGGGTTTCCCTCAGGCGTAGGTGACCACTAAGCAGATATTTTTCGAAAATTCGAGTTATACAGGGATGAAAAGGGGTGAACAAAGTTTGCGATGAATCATCTATGTAGCTAAAATCTGATGAGCTGTTGTGATTTTCAATTCAGTGGGACTTTCAAACAAATGTATTTTAAAATACGTCAGCATATTTCGAAATTCTACACTTAATGTCAGCACCTGTCACGCGCTACAAATGCTATCCAGTGTGTTCGTAATTACGTTTTTTACTAACGAAACGAAACATTGATCACAGGTGATACTGACCCTAGGTGATATTGACATCATGTGACCTTGACCCCTTTTGATCAAGAACCCATGTGATCTTGACTCTGTGTGGCATTGATATCATATGACTTTTACCCCACATGCCACTTTTTGTACTCCATATCTAATGGTTCATAATAGAACCAAATAGTTTTTTTTTGCTATTTTCTGCCATTTTTCTGTTTAACTTGCTGTTCTTTAACATATACATCCTCAATCCTCAATACCTAATAACGAGCTCGTGCCAGCTATATGCCAATACAATTATTAAAATAATAATGTTAATATTTATACCACAAATATCATTAATTGGATCTGTAAATAAAACAGATAAATTGATTGTTTTATATAATTACATTCTTTGCAACACAACCTTATAAGTCCGCTATTTCGTAAGGTAACTCTACCAGAAATTTAGATCTTAATATTAATACCCCAAGAACAATTTCATGGATTTGAAACAAAACTGAAATTACGACTTTATTTAATGATAGCATTTCAATTTGGGTGGTGAATCCATTTAAAGAAATTAAAACAATTCAATATATTGAAGGGTTTTGTAATAAACCAGGAATTTTCATAACATTGAAACAATAAAAATTGTATTTTAGCAATACTTATTTAATGACAGTATTTCATCTTGAGAGACAATTATTCGGATTTATGCCATTCTTGGGGAAATTAGGCTAATTAGTTATCAGGTAACTTCTTGTTTCCTTTAGTATTTGTGGTTAATGACCACTTAACTTTTCGGTGTCGGGGGTGGATTAAGAATAGTGTTTATGTTAATGGTAGTTTTAATCAACATAGTTGTGTTTGTCCCCAGTGCAGATAAAGTATGTCACAAATATTACAATCTTTTACTGTCGCTTATGGTTTTCGTAATTTAGGTTAGATATTTTTATATTGCAATAACGCGTTCTGTGTTTAACAATATGTTAATGAATTAGACATTTGTCGCATTCGATATTCACGTAAACGACTAGTGGTACACTATACATACGTTTCTAGCTTTTAGTCTTTCGATCTTATTGTGTTTCGAACTTTTGGTTTGCGTTTAGATGTTTTAGGTATCTGATCTTTTCATCTTTAGAGATTTTTGTCAGTCGATCTCGTTGTTATTGGTTTGTTTTTCCAACTTTTGGTTTGTATTTCGATGCTACAGCAAATCGATATTTTTGGCTTTCGAAATATTTGTCAATCGACCTCTTTGTTCTTCGAACTTTTTGTTAGCTATCCGATGTTTCTGTCTTTCTACCCTTTGCTTATTTACCTTTTAGTTTATAACACAACCCAAACGTCTAACAACCTAAACGTAAAAAAAATATATACACATATATTTCTAAATTTATAGGTTTCACTGCGTAGGATATGTCACAAAACTGGTTCATAGTACCTAACTGTTCCAAAATGCGTAAAATTTCCTTTAGGTGTCTCAGTCTTTATTGGCCAGAGACTAAGATAACCGTGAAGAAGAACACGATTGGACCAGAGCTACTACCCACTTGCAACCCTGGCAACCCTGAATATATGGGGGGCGGGATTCGACCTTTTTGTTTAATCCCTATTACAGCACGTTTCTTATTGGCCTGACTGTCGACTAGCAGGGCAACCACCATTGGCTGGCTGGTGGTAGACGTTTCCACCATGTTACTAGCCAGCAAAGCCATTTTGCTGATGTGTATTACTTCTGTATTCCTAAATATTCTGTGGCTCAGTCACTTCTGAGCTGCTAAAGTGCAGGTAGGCTGCACTCGGTGAAAAAAAACAAGTACTAAAGCACAATGTTTGACGAAAAATATTATCCCAGAAAAAAAAAAAGATTTGTACAAGGTTTAGATACACTTAGACAACTTTGACCTTAATTATCTCATTTCTAGTGAACATGGGATTGAATTCCTTCCTACACAACGTAGTCGAATTGATAATTATGTAAATGATAGTTAAAATATTTGAAGGTTAATTTATTTAAATTCGATTCGTAAGTTGGGAAAAGGGGTTCCTTTTTTCTTATTAATCGGGTACGTAGATTGACCTTAAACGTGTTATTTTATCGACATAATTTTTTCTTTTGTTTGACACTCATACTAATGCGTAAGAAGGTATTCAAAGATTTGTTTTAATTTCAATATTTTAAGAGTGGAAATACGTGAAACACGTTTACTTTTATTCATTAATATTTATCGAAACAGTCGAGACATTGGAGTGCTCTTTGTTGCAGGATGACGCCTAAACAAATACACAAAATTTCATTCCAGAATTTTCCCAAATTCGACTCCGAAGAGTTAAGAAAAGTATGGGAAGTGTTTTTGAATAATCATTGATCTATCTAAATTACGTTGGACTTTCATATATAGTCGTGATTTTTGCTTAATAATGATACTTCCTAACTACCTAAAAAGCAATTTCTTGATTTTTTGAAATTTTAAGCCTACGGTGGTGAAATGTGATAAAAAAGGGTAAAAAATTTCTTCAATTAGTAGTCAAAATAGGTATCTCGAAGCCAACTGGCTACCGTCCCGTTTTCCGCTTCACTGCGACACACGTAAAGTGTTATAAAGTGTTATTGAATGTTTCCCGGAAATCGACCCAAAAAGAGGCGCAAAGACGTACAATGTGTCTGAAATAAATCTTCGAGATCTGTCGAACCCACTAAGATCATAAAAAGTTACTTTTCGCTTTACGATGAATATTACGTAAATACGCTTAAATAAATTTAAGGTTTTAATATTATTTTTAAATTAAATTTTACATTTCAGGGCTGTGATAGCCACTGCCTAATATACTTTGGTCGAAAAGGCGGAAAATGTTATCGTTGAAATGTTCTCTCCATTTGGATACTGATACTAATGTCTAAAATGTGATAGGCGTGAGTATTAATAACAAGAAAAAGTATTTAAGAGGCATAAATTTATGTAGTGAAATGAAAAATTTAATTATTAAAATGACAGTGCACGTGTTATATTTTGCGTGTTTTGGTATTCTATTACGATGCCATTCTCCACGAAGATTGAGGCCACGTCTGGTAGTCTTACAAACAGTTCGATTCTATTTTAAAACGTTAACTATTATAGATGTCGAAAAATGTCTCCATTATTTTTGCACTAACTTGTACGTACTTATTGTACCCAAAATTTTCTTGTTGCGATATAACCAACAATTTTTTTCACCCAAAGTATTAAAAATTTTGCCACGTAAATAACCCAAAATATACAAAAATGTGTTTCTTGCTGGAAAATTGTGCATTGTTTTGCGAAAATCCTTCACGCACATGTGCATTGTATTACTGCCCACAGTTTAAAATGTTTTCAAATCATCATTTTTAAAATTGAGTTCTTTAAAATTAATGTGAAAAAGAACTTCCGAGCATGTCTTTAAGTCTGCTCTGCACCGAAAAATTCGTAGTTTCATATTTGTATCAAACACTATCCACATAATAATTATAGTAACTTTCTACAAGTAAACTATGTTTCGGTTCCATAGTTCTCTTACAAGCGCATGCCAAAGTAGCGAACTGACTATTTTCTTCATTTACCCAAATTAAGAACTATTCACCAACGATAGGAATGAATTAATTTAGTGCGAAAGTGAATGTATTTATGTACAGAATGACTTATTTGTAATTTCACATAAAAATTGTTTCTATTAAACGATTTCTTAAATGTACCTAAAATTTGGCGTATCTTTGAGGACCTCTAGTCATAAATAATAATTTTTACGGGAAATAACAACGGTGTCATTCTGTAGTTTAATACTTTTACTCCAAATAATTTTTTTCGTATAGTTTGAATAGTTTTTGTTTGCGGAAGTACAATTACAGTCAAATTGTTACCTTGACATGCGCTTGTACGAAATATATGTAACCGAAAAATGTTTTATTTGTGTGAAAATCACTATTGTGTTATGTGTAAGATGCGGACAGTGTTTTGCGCAGTTGTAAAATTAAAAAGTTATTTTGTTGCAGAGCTTTCTTAAAGCACTTCGCTTCTCCCCTTTTTTTCTCCTTTTCACCTTGATCGTTTCTTACCATATTTTGAGAATCACTTTGGTCACGGACGTGTGTAAATATAATGCTGCCACACAATTTAATAGTTTACATATGCATGCATATAAACGTAAGTTTTTTTGTTACGTTGGCAGCTCCGGGTCCACTATCTATCCTCGGCTATGGCCGGAGGAGAAACGACAAGATCTCCGTCATTTGGAATTACGTCCAGGCAGCAGGAAGATCGTGCGCTACACAGTTCCAGCTATCCATGTGTGACGCCAGTGGAGCCAACTGTGCCGACACGATTATCCCTGTCAACACTACCAAGATTCATTACTCGCAGGACTTACCGAGGAAGACAAGCTGCCGTGCCTACATCCTCAAAACGGCGGTTTTGGACAGCAGCCAACAGATGTCCGATAACTTTAGTATTAATGGCAAACCAGATTTGACGGGTAAGTTTTTCTGAGACAAATAATTAATAAAAAAAAACATTTCAGATCTGACATGCTTAATTTCATTAGTAATTGTAGTTTTCATATGAGAATAATTTCCGTGTATAGAAGTTAGCATCAGAAAACATAAATTTAAATACTGCAGGGTCATGTTAACAAAATGAGTTTACTAGACTTTAAAACTTGTCTTTCGAGATTGCTTTAAAATCTATTATGAATATTTTAAAGTGCCTTTTTGTTGTATATTTTTCATTGTTTCGTGACTTTTTAAGTCAGGAAATAAATTTTACTCTTTACTGCTTCATACACTCTATCAGTAATTAGACATTCATCTTAAGACACCTTATAATAAAACGCCAATGTTAGAAATCAGGTTCGCGGTATACTAAGTTGGGTGAAATAGTTCGGCGAAACCTGTTTTAAAAAATGTTAAGTTCAATTTCATGGACATAATTTATGCAAACATCTAACAGTCTTCAACATACTTGGATAATTTAATAAAAATACAAAAAATATACCAAGAATATAATTTTAGGTAAGTATCTTAGTGTAACGTTCAGAATTCAACTAAAGTATAGGCTTACGTGAAAAACATCAAGTAAAAGTAAACAAACAGTCACAACACAGAATGAACAAAAACTATGATGTAGTCAAAATACATTAAAACAGTCAGAACAACATCATACAATAAATGGGACAGTAACACATGCTTGCAAACTTAAAGACATTAAAAATCCAACAGGGTAATTCGTTGAAATATTTTGCAGTCCTGCCCGTAGTTGTATCAGTTGTAAGTATTTTCCCTGACATGCTGTAGTGTTCCCATTCCTGTTTCTGTGGTTAGCAAGACCTCACATTTTAATTCAGAATTGTATTTTTTCAGCACTAATTTTATTATTCATGATACAACAAAACAGCGACTTTAAATTAAAAACATTAAATCATATAGATACAAACATTTGTTATATTTACGAATTTATCCCAACGCACAGACCTACATAAAACACAAAGAGAAACTAACACGTTTAATATACATCCGTAAGGTTGTCTAATTACAAATACGAAATGTGCTATTAAAGAACATAGTAAAATATAGTAACAGGACAATCAGTTTTGTGAAAGTTGAACACAACCAATCTTACAGCATTTAAAAAATATTTCACACTCATTCTACATAAGAAAAAGTATATAATACTGCTAACTATAGTCGGGCCGGCCCACAGTGGGGTATCGCGCCCGAAAAGCTGGCCAAAAGTATTTAAGGGGTTCAAAATTGATTCAACAATTATTTAATACTGAAAGCAATTAATTTGACGTGTTGCAAAGAAGCTATGTGAATGGTAACAAAAACATGAAGGTGAAACACCCACAGAGTATTCTCACACTTGAAAAACATACGATTTGTCGGCACAAATGTGTTGCAAAACAAATACAGACCGAGCGAACTTGTATTATTATACAAGGTGCATTAAAAAAAGTACATAATGTATGTAATATCAGGATGTTTACAGTATAGTCAGCTTCATCATCATCAACATGTTCTTCTTCTTCCCATTTGCACATATCTTTGGCGCCATTCACTAATGATTGTGTGAGCATTGCAACTGGTGTTTCTGGAACCAGAAATTGCAATGCTCCAGTGGAAAATGGCCTGCTTCTTTTCATAGGTCTACGTCTAATGCTGCTCAGAAACGGATCAGAGCTAAGCAACAGCCTGTTCAGTATGTCTCTGTTACACAATGCTCACGAAGCCTTTCTGGAAAATGTCGATACACACGAAAATGTTTGTTTCTTGCTTCGGTTGCTTCCTCGGAGATTTGGCCAATTGGCAAAAGAGCGTACTGAATTACTGTCGTACGATGCACCAAAATTGTATGCATTTTATGAGACACGGAGTGCCACCCATAGAGCTGGACGTAAAGTTTAGCTGTATTTTCTGTGTATTCAGAAAATTTGTGCAGTTTGATACAGAAACCACTTGATAAAACCAGCAATGTAACTTTAAGCTTTTTGATGAGATTAATGTCTGTTCCCGTTATACGTGAAGTAGTCTCAGGATCTGCAAAGAATCTTCTTGACGAATTACCGTCATTAGTGTTCCCGTAGCCTGGTTTGGGTATATCGACTAGCAGACCCATTTCTTCTTTGAAAGACTTTTGAATCCTTTTCTTGGTTGCTTCCACAATATCTTTGTCAGCTTTACATAACATACATTCATACATACATTAATATATACCTACGATTATTTCCAAGAAAAGTTACTAGAAATAAAAACCTTATTCTTTGTACAGAGATTTTCACACATTCCCCTTTTAGGTGTTACAAATCATGATGGGGAAACATGGGGAAGTTTTTTCTTTGGAAATATTATCGCGAAGGTCTACAATTTTGTATTTGGAGAGAATCACTACCCTATAAGGACCGACAAATAAACAAAAACGCATGTGAATATAACACTTCATTTGCAAACATTCTGTATTGCTAATTTGGAATAATGGTATAGAATCATTAATATTTTTTGCCCACAGATGTAACTTACTGCATTAAAAATAACGTGCATGCCTTCTTCTTTGGTCTCGCACTTGGTTATCACTATAAACTCACACCAACACCATCATATAATACATTCTTTCAGACACTACATACAAGGTCATAGAGCAATGATAGTGCAGTCGAAACATGTTTTAACAAGTCACGTTCTGCAGCCAGCGGCCGTCTTGGGAAGTAACAGAAATCAGTCAAATGCTCCAAAGACCTGACTATGTAACTAGCCCAAAACCTGTGCTTGAATTTATAATCCATGAAATAGACTTTTGGCTAGCTTTTTAGGTCGGATACTCCACTGTGAGGCCTAGGAACGGACTTACTTATATGGAAGGCATTTTATAATGTGAACAAATCGTGCACCATTATAATGGTTACTGAATTTCAAAAACCTGGAAGGACATATAGTTCGGTGGATGGAGCATCTCCAAGGATATGATTTTGAAATACAGCACATGCCTGGTCACTTACATAACAATGCTGATGCATTGTCCAGGAGGCCTTGTAAGCCAATGTGCTTTCATTGTGATCACCAAAAAGGGAAGATTTCGAAAACACCAACTGCTCGCAGAACAAGAATCCAAGAGTTACCAACTGACAATGAACATGGTCACTGGAGTGATGAAAAGATTGACGAAGATCAGGGAAATGACTCTGCACTTAGGCCAATAATATCATAGAAGGAAAAGGGCCATCACTCAAAATGGCCTTAGTTATCTGATCAAAGTACTATAACTAAGGAAAACTGGGCACAATGGGATACTCTAACTCTGAGAAATGGTGTGCTGTACCGGAACTGGAATATGCGGATGGCAAACAAAAATGTATACAGGTGGTATTACCAGAAATTAGAGTTCCAGAGATGCTGAAGGAACTTTATATCAGCAGCTGGAGGACATTTTTAAATTATTTCTATGACTCTCAAATAGTTAGATTGCGATACTATTGGCTACAATGTGGTGCAAAACATGTGATGCCTGTACTGCAAGAAAGGGACCAAGAACTAGAGGACGTGTTCATCTTCAGAAGTACATTGTCGTAGCACTATTCGAGAGGATGGCAGTAGATATTTTGGGTCCCTTGCCAGTAACTGAGAGGAAGAATGAGTACCTGTTGGTGGTGCAAGACTACATCACCAAGTGGCCAGAAGACACACCAATTCCTAATCAAGAGGGTAGTGCTGTGGCCGATGCTTTGGTGGAGCATGTACTCTCAAGGTATGGAGTACCACTTGAACTTCCCTCCGACCATGGACGCAACTTTGAAGCCCAGTTATTCCAGGAGGTGACGAAAATTCTGGGGATGAAGAAGACACAGACTACACCTTTGCATCCTCAGTCATGTGGGATGGCCAAGCGGCTAAACCGTACTTTGGAACATTATCTGTCCATTTTTGTGGCAGACAATCAAAATGGTTGGAACTCCAAGGTACCCTTGTTCCTCCTCGCATATCGGTCTGCCATCCATAAAGCCACAAGGGTAACACCTTCTAAGATGCTGTTAGGGAGAGAGCTTCACCTTCCAAGTGATCTGCTATTTGGGTGAGCAACAGAAGTAGGACAGTCTACTTCACCGACGGTGTATGCCGATGAACTGCGTCAGAAATTGGGCACAGTCCATGACTTTGCTCGGCAACATTTAAGGGTCAACAGCGAGCAGATGAAAACGAGGTATGATGAGAGGGGACCTGAAGAGATATTTCAAGAAGGACAGCTGGTGAGGCTGTATAAACCACACCAACGAAAAGGATATTGTCGGAAACTACAGAAATGCTAGGAAGACCCTTACCAGATTTTCAAGATGATAAATTACATGGTTTTCCGGATTGTTCGCAAGGCTTCTTGGACAAGATAACCCAAAGTTGAGCATATTGACAGACTATCTATCTATGATGGACCAGATACCGTTGCGTATGCTCAGGACGAAGAGGGGGCAGCGTTGCGAGCCGCGACTATCTAGCTGAGCGGTGTAAGAAGATTCAGTGGCGTCAGAGCTAACAGACCTCCATGTTCTCTATACGGCTCGTGTTACCTACTGTGGCGCCGCGATAATCGGTTAGCAGTGTAAGTTGGTATAGCAGTGGTAAGAGTAAAGAGGTTCGGCGTGGCGGCGGCTACCTGCACACCTAATTCGGGTAACAGCAGATATCATGGTCTAGAGTTTTTAAGTGCGTACTCGAATGGTGCTTGACCGTGATGCGACATCGTTCTAGAAGCTTTGAGACATGCCGCGAGAATTCGAGACTTTATTAGAGTAAGGGTATAAAAGAGAACTGCAGCAGACGCACGGGAGTTTTTTTTGGCCGGCAGGTGTCTGGTGTGAGTTGAAGTGATAGTGACGAGTTGCGAGAAGTATTGGGTTGCGAGAGGTGCTCGAGGGCATCCGGCGAGGTTTATTGCGGCAAGTAGTGTGGCGAAGGAGTTTCTAGGCTTCAAGAGGTTCGTCGGTGTTCGTGCTAAGTCATTGAGTCCACCATTTGTGAGAGATTAGAGAGACACTACATGCATAGAGATCTTGCATAGAAGACTGAACATTTATTAATTAGATTTTATAACCTGAATGCAAAACTAATTCTATGTTTTGTTTGACATTTATTTAATTGCAGTTAATCATTTTAGACATAGGATTTTTGTGTGGATTCTTGTAAATTAATTGGGCTAGCTAAATTCATTTAATTTTTATTTTATCAAAGACCTTCATCCATAATGTACCTAGCCCAAACTTGCATAAATATAAATGGTTGAACGGTTTGCCATTAAATGTCATACTATGTAAAGGTATATATTCTTCTCTAAGAACTTGGGGAAGACGACTTGCAAATTTAAATTGTAGTTATTGATTAACGTGATTTAGCCAAACAAGCTGATTGTAGATTTTGTATTACACAATGTTTGTGGTACAAGAACTTTTAGTCGCGGCAACCCCACCTGTAGTGTCCAGTAGTTGTATGGACGGTTTCACACTCCTCGACCCCATTTACATTTTGTGTCCCATCTCAGCAGCAAGTGGCTTGCTATTTGCAGGTTTTGCTGGGCGGAGCCAAGTTCTTTACTAGAACGGTCGTATATCATATGTAAATTTACTGAAATTCTCTTAAACATGCTTAATGTCTAGCATGCTGAGTCTTCAAGTATACCAAGGTATACCACTAACAAGAATATTTTCTGTATGTACTGCTGCTTGAGAATGCTTGTTTTATAATTTGTTCTTTTTAATGGGAATTTTATAGCCATATTAAAGCGGCGTTACTTTTTAATTTTCTTTAACTTTTTAATGTATTTTTATTAGAAGATTTTTTTTTAATTCTAAAAATTAAAAATATACAGATGTATCCATAGGCACTCAATAATAATATACTACTTATTTGGTAAATGTTAACATAAAAATATTTCTCAAGAATATTTCAATCATTATTTAACAATTAAATGTTTGCTGTTGTCGTGAGTTCAGACCACTTGTGATACGGGTTTGTTTCCCAATAATTTAGTTCGAGATTTTTCATGTGGAAAATGTGGTAGACATTGATGTTGACCAGCGGTAATTTTTTTTTCAGAGCGCTCCAGTTTTCCTCACGCCTTTGTATTCCATCGCTGCTTCAAATTCACTCACCTCTACCACACCTAAAATCGCTCAATATCTTATACAATTTTTTCTATTTCACACCGTTATAAAAATAACAGGGACAGTTAAAACTTTTTCTAAATCGTTCGGTTTCAAAGCAAACGTTTGTACAGATACGAATATCTTACGATTTTCTAGCCAAATTTTCTTTAAACACACATTCAAAATATAATTTATGTACAATCTAGATACTTTAATAGTTAGTAAAGGTGTTGTCATTGCTACTTACTTTATATATTTAATAATTGTTTTGACCTACGTAGTTTCCCTTAAACAACCATATTCTTTTGAATTACTTGTTTAATTTACAGATTTTGCTACACATAAACGTTCAGTTTAAATATGTACTGAAACAATTCCTTTGTTTTGTTCCTTTCTGTAGAATTGAGATTTTTTTTGGCAAAAATAACATAGCTGAGAAATAGTAAATTTAATAATGGGCCAGGCAATGTTTTGAAATATTATGTAAATACTATATGCAACTGTAATTTCAATTTAACGCGATGTTTTGCTGTCTTGCAGATGCTCCTGAAGATCTGAAGGTCACCAACATCACTTCGAGCTCTTTCGATATAGGATGGGTGATACCGGACGTTTGGGTTAACTGTCATTACTATGTTAATGTTTACATTGACAGTAATGTACCTGGCGGCGTTAGTGGCTACTCTATACATTATGTTGGAGGCGTAACCAAGCATTCACAGAAAAACCTAACTTCTTGCACGAAGTTCGACATTGGGGTGCATTTCGAAGTGATCGTGGATGGCAATGGTGCCACAACAACAGTGTACACTTTGCCAGAAGGTATGTGAGGAATGTCTCCACACACAATGAATATTTAGACGGTAATGAAAACAATTTTTGGAGCTGTCTTAGAGGGTGATGCGGAAACAAATACAGGTCAAAAAGTTTATTCAATAGAGAAAAGAGATTTCGACACTCCATTAAGGAAAGATACAATTAGCAAAGCCTCTTCTCAAAATTAAATAAAAATCCTAAATAATTTCTAAATAAAAATAGTAAAATGGGCTATATTTTAACAAGTTTCACTCCTCGCCAAAAAAAAAAAAAAAAAAAGGAATGGATTCCTATACAGAAAGAATAGAAATTAACAAAGTGGCCCATCACCATATTCGTAGGTAGATGGTGGTTTAGAAAAAGTATAATCATTCCTCTTACTTGCTTTATATGCATTCGTTTGAAGCACTGTAACAATACATTTTAGCCGGAAATACCCCTTCTTTAAAACCGCCAACCCCTTCCTGTGTGAATTAAAAACCTGTCAAACAACAAAAGGTTACATATTTTCTTTGGATTCGCGCAGTATCGGTCTAACATACAATGATAGGTACACGCGCAAGGCGACAAGCATTTGGGAAATTCCTAAAGCTCTTTCACACCCTCTTAAGAGGGAGGGATCTTCGCCATCTTGAATTTTCGAATTTAGTGACATAATATTTATTTTGGGCAAATTTAAGGAAATTTAATCCAACTGCCTAACAGAATACACACTGATAGAATTTAGACATCATAATTTTTGCCGTTATTGTTTTTGCGTATCTAATTGTAGTTAGAAAATACTTATTGCCCTTTTTGAACGACAATTATATCTGTAAATACAGTAACGGCAACACTAAATGATGTCTACCATTTTATCAGTTCGTTTTCAGTTCGGCAGTTAGATTGAAGTTCCATTAAATTACCTAAAAAGAGAAGTTATCACACGAAACTCAAAATTCAAGAAGGAGACTATATCCTTACCTCATAAGATAAAACTACCACCGCTATCTTTAAATATATGTTTTTTTTTACTATTACTTCAACTTCCAGTTGATTTTTGTACCGTTGAATACGATATCGTATTTACGGTACGATTTATTTGACGGTAAAAGCATTACATTAGAAGGAGTCACTAAGACGATTTTGTCACCGAAATTAGTGTTTCGCGTACTTCCGTGCCTCCGTAAATAAGTGCTATGGAAATATGACTTTTTATTCTCGAGGAAAGTGAAATGAAGTTTATCTACAGACGCAACGTTAAACTTTACTCCTGTCTAATGTCATTAAATATTTCAAAAATAGTGATATTGATTACAAATTAAAGTTAAGGGGCTTCAGAGCTCATCTCCCCTAAGGTACATGAAAAGAAGTAGGCCTACGTCGTGGTATGCCTATATGTACTTCATTACTCTGGCTTTCGTCAGGAGCAGTGGCATGGAAGCAGCAGATCTAATTTACGTGTTATTGGAACAAAACAAATGTGGAACCGCGTGGGCTCGAAGGTTAACTGCTGCTCGTTCACCGTTTACTTATCACCTATAAGCACAGGATGCTCAAATAGCCCCTGTCTCCCCATAGAACACGTCTCTCAGTAGAATCGTTAACCTAACTTTCCTTGTGGTACCGCCAAGTATTTGTAATTCATTTCCTGCAATTCTACAAGCCAAATTAAATACATAGAATGTGTTATTTATGCCAATCAATCACTATTATTAACAACCTATCGTAGCTAAATGTGTAAAAATTAAACGGCATTAAAAGTTGTAGCAAAACAAACTAATCCATGATTATGATAATGTGTGTTCTGCCCGATGGCAGGTTTAAAATCACGGAGGATGCCTGGTGATAAACTAATCCATAATGGCTACTTATATTCCACATAATTAGGTTTCTGAGCATAAAAAAAGATAAGAGTTTTAAATTGACACAGCTTTACTTTTATTAAAATATATATTTTTGGAGCGACAAACATTTCGCTCTATAATTTTGAATAAAGTCTTTCGAGCGTGGGGACAACACAGCAAAAATAAAATTAATTTTCAAGAAATATTTAAATTATATGCGGCAAAGTGCAAAAATAGACCAACATCGTTGGCTGGCCGCTTTATATTTCGAATGCCGTAGCAAATAGTCCCCAAACTATTTTGTAATATTTAAGATGAAAAAAGAATAACTCTTGTATTTTACCAATTGTATAGCATATTAGAGAACTATTTTATGCATGAGTTTGCTGTCTGGATAGTAGTCATGAGTTAGGTTTTGGAGCAAAAACGAAGCAAGTACCTTGTGGCGGTTAGTTAAATAAGAGCAGAATGCTGGTTAGTCAATACATTACACAGCGAGAACAGGCGGAGAGATACAGAGTCACTTTACAACAGACAGGTTTAAGTCCCCTCATGTTTACCCTTTCCTTCCTCTTTCCACCAAACAATCACAATTCTCTAACGTACAATCTCTGACGTAACTCTTGGCTAAGGCGAGGAAAATATTTTGCTAAAAAGTATCGTAAAGTTACATGCAACAAGCACAGATGAGTTAGTCATCCATGTTATCACAGTAAAAACCATTTATGTAATATAAAATTGATTAGATGCCGTTTTAAGGGAAACAATTAGAGATATGGTCAATATTTAAACTTATTATCGAAGTATAATTATTTTGGCATTTAAATTAAAGGAACAGTCGTATTAAATGTAAATAATTTAGTATATATGTCAAATTTATATATATATATATATATATATATATATATATATATATATATATATATATAAAGGTTACTCTAAATGTTTAAACATTGTATTTTGTTGTGTTTACAATTTTAAATCATTTAATATAGTAATTTGAGGACAGTACAATGTGGAGATACTGAAATATAAATTTTAAAATGTTTTTAACTCTCCTATATTTCATGTTAAAAAACTGGTTGTGACTTTTCGTTAATACGTACGTAATGTGTGCAGTAAAATTACATTATTTACGTATGAAATAAGATACATATATTAAGAATTTTATTTTGCTCTCCTGAAATGTAGTAGAAATTCAGTTTGTTGCCTTATGATAGTGAACCTTTAACCAATTAATTATAGTGTCCTCAAATGAGATAAAATATTTACGTAGGAAAAATCCTTGTTAGTATTAAATTATTAAAACGTATTACTTTTACAGTAGAGAAAGTGTTCGACGGAGGAGAAGTTCAGGAGCAGACTTTGTCATCCATATTGATAGCATGGAATACCTCCCTACCAGTCGACCAGTGTATTGCAGCCTACACTGTCTGCTGGGCGAAACAAAGTGCCACAGCCGTGGATTGTCAGAACTCCACGAGTGATAACAACAGCCATGTTATTACTGGTCTAACAGCTAACACGAAATACCAAGTAACGGTTTTTGCACTTCTATATACCGGCACTAGATATGACAATGTAACTTTCGAGACTTCGACAAAGTCAGGTAAGTCAGTAGTAGGATACCGTAAGCTGGGGTGACTTTGGGACATTACAAACATTTTTTTGCGTATGGGGTAGCAATGAATAAAGCGCTAAATTTCGAATAATTAATACTCACCTTATAATTAATTAATATGTATTTGCAGTTGCAAATTAAAGAAAATGAAAACATTATATAAGTGTCTCAGCCACCCCACGTGCCCAAATTCACTCGCTTACAGTAACTTAAGTTTATTTTTATATAAATAATCGAATATTTAACCCGAATAGTGTGAACAAAACGATTGAAGACACTGTCACTTCGCTGGCCTAATATCACAGGAATTCAAGGATTTCTAATGTATACATTAAATTCTAGTACCTGGAATAATTTTAACCAAACAAACGGATGTAAATATAATAATATTTAACGATTATAGTTATGGGATTACTTTAAGTTTGTCTAGAACGTAAATCGTACTATTACACTTTTCAACACATATTCATTTTGTTATTTTTAGCACTTAAGAAATATTCTCGCCAATTTCAGATATTTCCTTCCACCATGAGCTTATTTTACCTTTGGCGCAAACCCAAAGATAATATTCAGCAATTCACGATCCTCACGAAGAGGTTTTTTGCAGAATTATTTTATGTTTATGTCTCGCCCACACCACGTCAAACCAAAGGAATTAAAGCCTTTTAAAGTAATTAAATTCATGTTTATTGTAGCCATTTCCAAACTTTTTAATTTAAGTTGTAAAGAGAGAAGTAACAAGTAAATGGTGTATTTTTAACTGTTACAACAACATTCTAAAGATAACAGACATATTCAATTGTATTCTTGTGTTGAAGAGGGGGCTGATTTGTATCGCTTGTAAATGTATTTTGACATAGATGTTGTACCTATACTATAGTCGTCCACAGTGTCCGTGTAGACTATGACGTCATGTCCATGTAGCAAGCAAGTCGTGTCAGTAAATATAGACACACCTTCCTTTCGTGAACAGTATGATAGTCACCACATGATTAGCTCAATGTTAACTTATATGTGCACTTTTAAGATTTACATTTATTTTCTGTAACAGAATTTGGGGTACATTAAAATTATTATTATATTAGTTTTAATTGGGGTTTACAGCAAGCTCATTAGAGACGGTTACGCAAACACTTGCACAAAGAGAGGAACTAGGAATGAAGACAGCAATAGCCTTTAATAAGGAACCGTCCCCACATTTGCCTCGAACAATTTCAGGAAAATATGTATGACTGAAATCAGGATGGCCGGTGGCGGGAATCAAACACATGTCCTTTAGAATATGCATCCAACTTTTACCGTTACGCAACCTCGCTCGGATTACATTGCAATTGAACAATGCATGTTATCTTAAAAAATGATTATAATGAAATGTGTATATATATAATAGCACAGTTGTTTTTAATCTTGTGAAGTTTAAATTTAAGAGATAATTTAGAACAACCCAGTCTTAATGTGGATCATCTGGTGTCATTATTGACTAACACAATTTTTGTTATAACTTAAGCTTCATATTAATTTCTGTTTATTATCCTACTGTAAGACGTATATTATAATTTGGGTCACGTAACACATATGCCATTATAATTATCTTCAAATCAATTTCACTTATGAGATGGCAAAAAAGTGAATGTAAAAAGATTTGTTCGGAGAACCCACGAGTTATATCAATTAAAGGACTCAATTATTGTTGTACTCAACCTAGTACGTCACATTTTATGCCTTATTTAACCAGTTTTGTAAGTACATTGGAAACTTAAGTAATATATATATATTTATTTATTTATTTATATTAATCTACGAAGGCGATTTATATTTCACCACATATGTCTGCCTTGTGACAGTTATCAACAACAAAGTCATAAATAATAAATAGAGGTACGTAAATTTCGCAGATACATTCCAGGTCAGGTTGAACGCCAATTATGTATACTTCATTGTCATGTCTGTGACTTGCTGGCGGCTGTTGCGAAACGCGTTTGACTACTGCAAGCCAGTAGTAAATAAGGAAATAATGCGAAGTGCTATCGCTTGCTACCTGCTTGTACGGTTATAAGCCAATATATAATCGATTGTGGCCAGTGGGTGTATAGGACTGACAAGTCTAGGCTGCTGCCAGATGAATCCGCGAAATTGACGTACCTCTAATAATAAACGTTCATGGCTATGTATGGTTTCAGGTGCTGCGAGAACTCCTGGCAACTCACTTCTTGGCATTTCAACAGCAGGCCTAACATTTTGTCTCCTGATTATCTCAATTTAGTAAAGTAAAAGTGAACGTTAAGTGACTTTGCGTTTTATAGTGTGTGGTTCATGTGAATTATAGTTTTTCAATTACGTTCTATTTAGGTGGTTGGCAATAGAGTGAACACTTCTGAAGACTATTATTGTGTCGAGAACAATAATTGAAATCTAATTTTCATCATGATCTTAGAAGTATACTGTTGAGTACAGTAATGTATTTACACTTTTATTCTTATACATTTATTACTTTACATTAAAATTGAACGGAATCTGTAAATAATCTGAAAGGAAAAATAACTACGGTTTTATAATTACTCGCATTATCCAAAACCACATGTAATATAGTTTTGATGTATTTTATTTATTGCACATGTTTACACGATCCGGTAACCTAGCATTGACAGCCATATTTAAAATAGAAGTGAACAAAAATTATGTGTGCCTTTATTTTGAACAGTTTATCATTTCGTTTATTGTCAAACATATAGATATATTAATTATTTTATAAAAATTGGTTTCTGCGAAGAACTAAAAGCTCAGTGACGAATAGAAAGAAAGCTTCTGGTATTTAGATGTTTTGATATTTATTTCTGTTATTTTAATTTACATTTTAAAAAACAATATGGATCCGTAAACTACATTCATGAAACTGTATACACACACACCACGCACCTCTGATAGTTTGACCTAAGCGTGCGGATTGATAACTTTTGCAACCTGAGCATTCTACTGGGAACATTGCATTGTATTAGTGCATCTAGGGCCCGGTAATTTTCGCGAAAAGATTTTTGCAGCACTTTGTTTCAGTGTCTTGCGTGTCAACCTGCATCTCAGTTTTGTGGTCAGTGATTGGATGTTTTAACACCCAGCGTGTGGAGGTTAAACCCGCAAATCACAGACGCGATATGTCACAGTTATCCGTGTACTGATTGGCACAGTCAAATGAAGAACGACTCTGCACAAAAACACTCTGCCAATAGCCATGAAGTTGAGCTGCAGGTGTGCACGTAAGACACTGAAACAAAGTGGGGCAAAAATCTTTTCGCGAAAATTACCGGGCCCTATGCATAACGCATCACCGCCCGTCACAGGCTAAATAAGTATACGCGTGAAATGGCGTGGCGGCTCACTTGTCACGGGTGAACCTCGTCGCTTATTGGCTGCCCGAGACTGTTCATACCAACCCAGTGATGTTTGGCTGCGTCTTCTGCCAAGTTTACTAATGGCCTGATTGCCTGCTAGCAGGGCAGCCAACTTACGCTTACAAGAGTTATGCGTTTTCGCAATGTTGCTGGCCAGTGAAGTCATTTCGCTGGTGTATAAGACTGGGTTTCATGTTACACTGGATATTCCACTTCTGTATTATACTTGAATGAGTTCTGAAAAATACTGTACAATCATGTGGACATCCCCACTTGATACGTTGCAACGTTGCAGCTTACATTGCGAGTCAGTGATAAGGCGTAGAGCCAGGTAAATCCGAGTTACTTTATATCACGTAAGCGATGAAGTAGCACGGTTGCAACTGTGAACTCTTTGCTGATTTTATAAGATATTTTTACTAAATAATTATTATTTTCTTATTTTGTCTGTACAATCACGTGGAAAGGTGTATGATTATTAACAATTATTGCCATTAGAATAGAAATGTATTTTTAAAAATGTCGTTTCTCAACTTGGCTTTTGTAATTTATGATAACATTTCCCTTTTTAGTTAATTTATAAAGAAACAAAACTAAAAATTACAGACAAAGAAGAAGATTATATTTGAGCAATTCTAGAAATATAGGGTAAACTCTACTGTTTGGATTTTTTTTTTTTTTAGAAAGTGCGAATTATTTTGACAGCTGACACACCGACCACAAATTTCTGCTGAAAATAACTGTGCAAGATGCTGTCAGTTACTTCATCACGTCTGACCGTACAAAAAAAAAATATTATATGGGAGATGCGAAACAAAATGGCCAACATCTGGTGGCGAACTTACGAAACCTTCGGGAATGGGGATACCAACTGCAGACGCTGTATTGTACACGTACGTAGAGAAGCATTTTAATGTTGATAAATAAATGCCGGTGGAAAAATTATTGCTCTCCATTGTAAAAAAAATAATTTTACTAAATATATGTTTATATATGTATAGGAAGGAGTACTGTCAAGACGTAAAAATTTAAAAATATTGTCACGTTGCTAAAACTCGATTTTTTCTTCTCCATACTCAAAATAGGCAGCAAAGTAATTTTTTGTTTATAATTTTAAAGAATATTCAGTTTTCGTGAAGTCACTTCTTTCCAGTTGGAATTGGAAGGTATAGAGTGTACTGTTACAGTCTCTCAGACTGAGTTTTTTTTAGTTTACTGTTCCCTGTAGCCTGCAGAGGTTGTTGTCACTGCAGTGCTCGTACATTCCTTCGTGAGCAGTATCCCGGTAGTGTGCACAGGCCGATGACCTGTGGTGATGGCTGTAAGCGTATCGCCGTGCTGTGCGCTGTGGGTCCTTCTGGTACTGTCGGCATGATGCGGTCTTCCAGGGGTACTGAACGCCTCTGTCAAACACTCCTCCGCTCTCCTGTCCCACATCAACATCTGTAGTAGGGCAGGTGCATGGGCGGGGTTGCATGGAACAGCAGATTTCTGTCGTGTTTGTCCAGGGCAATCCCCCCCCCCCCCCCAAATCCTCGTGACCACGCTGACTACCGCGTGCCGAGTGGGACAGAGAGAGTGAATGTCGCGCCAACCTGGAATGATCAGTGCGAAATCATTCCATTGGGTTAGTTATCGAATATTCTAGAGGCGCGACCGGGTGTTATACATATCTGCTGGCCGTGTTTTGGCGAGCTTTTCTTCATTGGAACATTTAGAGTTTTTTTTTTCATTACGACTTTTTGGAGCTTTTGGTCACCTTGACATTTAGACTTCTCGGTTTTTTTAACGAACACATGATCTCGTGATGTCAGATGGCAGGTAATGGTTTTGTAAGTTTTTTTCCTTGATTATTAAATAGTATTTAAGGTAAGTAGAATGTGAGATGCTGTGCCGTTTATTAGAGAAGATATCAAGTAGCCATGAGATGGAGGGGACTTCGTTGGACACGAACATCTAAACCATAGCTATCCTTTCTTTTATTATTATTTGTTATTAATTTCTAATTAGATTTCGTGTTTCGTTTTTTTTATGAGTAACAGTCGTAGTTCCCTTTACGCGAGTATTCGCTGTAGGCCACTGCGACCTTCGTTTCTTTCATGTCTCAGTATAACATGCTTACAGTGTAGCCTACTTAATTATAATAATTATCGGATGTTACTATCTTATTGGATAAATTAAAATCTAATCTATTAATATAATATGTTCATCACTTATTTAATAATATTTTTTACTACCAATAATGTTATATTTATTTTTGTAAGATTTATGTTATTCATTTGTCAATAAACTCCAATTATTTGAACTCACTCTTTTATTTTAGAATTAGAGCAGTAGTTTTCTTAAAATGTACTGATAGCCCTTAATCTTAAATTGAACGTTAACTTAATTAAACTACTTAATTGACATGTTAACTTAGTTTAATGTGTAAGACAGGTATAAGCACACTGCAAAATAGGAGATGCGACCTTACGGGTCGTCATAGTCTGTGTTCGATCCAGAATTTACTCTCTCAAATCTTGTAATTTACCAAGCGCAGTTATACCATTTTTTAAAAGTAAGTTTGTTGGTTCTTGTGCTCTACCAAACATTAGTAATTTCTTTCGTTATTTGCTGTATGGTGGAAGTCTTTTCTTAAAATGTATGTTTTTCTTTGCAAGGTCTATTTCATAAGGAACTACGTGTTTATTTCCACCAAAGTCAGAATATTTAATTACAGAGTTAATTCCGTATTATTTACAGTTCAGCATTATTATTCCTTAATTATTTATTTATTTTTTATTATTAGTGATGTTTATTTACTTTCCACCTCGTAGCCTAACATGATTCAATTATACACGTCCCCTCTTTACATCATTTCGTCATTAATATATTTCTCACTGCCTCACATTTAAATTGTAATTATTATTTAATTTTACTATGTGCAACCACATGACACATTTATGGCTGGAGTCTCCGGGCAAACCCTTCAGCGGCTGCCCAGTCGGGTGACGGACGTGTTTGTCACAAGTATTTTATTTTCACAATTGCATATTTATACATTTAGACTATGTATTTTTTTTACATGTATTTTGCCATGCCCACTTCCATCTGACAATATAGTTACAAGTATTGAAATTGTTACATGTCGAAACTTCTGCCAAACTAATTGTATACTTATTAAACAGTATTAAGTACACTAATTCTGCACAAACTCTTTGTATTTTATTTTACAATTTCTGTATTTATTGCAATTTAACACGTTGCTTTCAATGTAGTTGGTTTGTTAAGAACTAGCAATGTCAGACATACCCTCGTCCAACTACTGATATTTTAATTGATGTCATTACCGAGTCATAGAGGTGTCTATACAGCTGTAAATGTTAAAATATACACGTATAGCATCCGAATCTAAGTTAGAGTAATTGCCTTTTTTTCTGTTATCTTTAAGGGTAATTAATTTTCTTTACCACGAAAATGTTCCAAAACATTTTCGAAACTACGTTTGCAGAATACTTCCTTAATATTTCGTAGCGTGAAAATGATCAGCTCATATGATCCCTTTTATACATAACTAGCAGTCCCCCGCGGCTTTGCTCGCGAGTATTATTCGCAACTGCTGGTAATATTTACTTTAATTGAAGAACATATTTGTACTCAAGATTGGTACTTCAGTCATCAAATGTTAGAATGTCCAAGCGGCTAGTTCTGCAGCAGGATAAGTAGCTATAGCTGTCCACGCGAAAAGCAGTCTTAAATTTGTCCCTGACATTAACGGCGACTTCGCCTGGACCTTATTTATAACCCTGCCAATTTGACGCTGTGGGGTAGTTACAGACACCTAAGG
>PNEQ01090320.1:0-30960 GCA_003012365.1 Medauroidea extradentata
AAAAAAAAAAAAAAAAAAAAAAAAAAAAAAAAAAAAAAAAAAACACTTTTTTCTGTGAGACAATATGCTTTAAATATTACTGGAGTAGTCATTACTCATGGAGTTTTCAAATATATTTCTAGCAGCAATTCCACACACTGCTCAGCAGTCAACCACTAGGCCCCCTAACTGTTATTTGAAACACACATTTATGTTACTGTTGTCAGTCTAGTGTGTACAGGAAAGAACAACAAACATTTGAGCACTATTGAATAATTAGTTTCTGACATTATCTGTAATATTCACTATGCCTTTTTCAATAAAAACTGCCCAAATTTAACAAATGTGAAATAGGCTGAATGTACAAGTGTGATCCACTAGATTCTAAGATCTATAGTGCATAGAAGCAAACATGATTCAAAAGTAAAACACATATTTCAACTATTTATTGCAAATTCTAGAATTGCTGAATGACTAACATTTAGCAAGTGTGTAGTGTGCTTAAGGATTAGGAGTGAATATAGGGAAATATGGAATTCTACCCTAAAACATAGACTGAAATAAAAATTGTATCGCAAAGCACTAATATTCCAATATTTCATGTTTGCACGTCTATGATTACTCTGACGAGCCGCAATGTTAATGGAATATTTTTTTGTTATATGATATGAATAGTACACTACGAAATAAAACAGGTTTTTTACCCAAAATTCCCTTAAATAAAATTATGGTTACATAACTGCAAATAAAGACATGTGCTTGTCTCAATATAACTGTAAGAACACTGCTTGAAAGATAAGGTCTAGTTCTCGGAAGACATATTATCAATTCCATGTACTCGTACATTAATGTCTGACAAACAGATTCATTTACTCAAGGGTATTTTACAACACCAAAACACAGAAGGAAAGAGAAAATGTTGATAATGACTGGGTTTGTCGACATTCACCATTGAAACTTAAGCAACATGTCCACAAACCCAAACAATCTCCTACGGTCCCAGTGCAGCATAGTTTCAAAGAACTCAGACAAGCTGACGTGAACAACGAGAAATTGATTCAGGATGAGACAAAATAAGAAAAAAAAACCTAAATTGTTTCTAAACCAAAGAAGTGAACAAAAATTATAAAAGTTTGTAGGACTAAATGTGGATAAACTACACATACGATATTTTCAGCCGATGCAGTTAAAAGGAGACACTAATAAGGCTTCACCAGTAAAATCAATGTCTATCAAATACCTGCATCTCTGTAAATAACTCTCCTGAGTATACATATTTTTCCAGGAAAAGATAAAAACTATTAGGGCCTACCCACATTATACTTTAATTTTATCAAACGCTTTCAATGACAAAAAAAAGTAGTGAAAATGGGTAAAAAAAAAATCAGGCCTTGGTGCCCAATCTCTTTAAGATGGCATAATGGTACAAAATTCAGATCTAAAAGTATCAATTTACAGTTGTAGGTTTCTTGAAGCTAACTTTCAAAAATAAAAACCTTAGACAACAGGTTTTACCAACATTCTGAGAAAAAGTTGTTCTTGAGTAACATGTTACTAAAGAACAATTGCTGACACTGAAATCTCTTACATTTAAATAGTGGCAGTAAAGATTACAGTACACTTAATAAATGCATAATTCTAGATAAGTGTTTGCTCAAAAGCTTTGCTAATAGCCTATCAATATCTAGGGTTGTTGTTTTGTAATTTTCCCATATTGACTTTCAAAAACATGTAATTTAGATTTAAAATTAAATTTTCAGTGTTTATTTATCTACCACACACAAGGTAAAGGAGAAACGTACATCCTAGCATTTGTAATTCACTACTTTGGCTTTCAACATGCACAGAGATATCATACAGATGCAGGTGTAATTTGCATAGTATTGGACTAGCACAACAAGAACGATCAAGGCCTGCTAGTGCATGAACTCTGAGGTGAACTCCTGCTTGCTCAGGATTTGCCTCATCACCTCTAAGTGCAAGGTGCTTAGATTAATGTACACAAAAGGGCCAGATTGATGTAATAAAAATACAGACAACAGATAAATAAAAATTACTGGGTTGTCTATATATTATCATGGATTACAACATTTAGATCACAATAACATTTCTTATTAAGGGGCCTCCCTAACTGCACTTCAAATGTGTTTTAGTGAGTGACGATTATTCTTTTTTTGACAAAATTATTTAATGTGCATTATATGTGTGAATCTATGAAAAGAAAGCACACTTCAAACTATGTCACTATAGTTTTGAAAATTTGGCACATTTATGAGAACCATCAGTTCTGGACCCCTCAGAATGGGCAAAAACGACTTTTCTAGGCTGTTGTATATGGAAAAATAACAACCACATTCGAAAAATCCAACAATAGAAACAAGCGTTAGTCTTTGAAATTTGCTGCTCACAAATAAAATAATGTGGTCACCACTTTAAGTACACTACCATAGGAAAAAAGGCAATTGTAGAGTACTGCGCACCAGCTGAGTAGCTTGCATGGAGAGACTATAATGCATTACATGTCTGCCAATGGCACCCTTACCGCTCCTGCCCCACACACACACAAATGCAGCTCATCTAGGGAGGCCCCTTAAGGGCACCACCTGCTGTGCACTTCAAATGTATTGTAATGTACAGGAAAACACATTTTTACATAATTATTTGACATGTGCCCATTGTGCCAATGTACTAAAAGAAAACTTACCTTGGACAAGTATGGAGCATTATTAAGACATTGTTACTCCAACATAGCTAAAAACTGCCTTATCAGACTGCTGTACTTTAAATTAAAAATGTACTAACTGAATGCATGCAAAACTAAGATCGACACATGTATTGAACTTTGCTAGAGTTTCCACCAATTAAATTATGTGGTCCCTGTTTGAAGTCCCATAGTAGAACTGTAACTGTGGGAATCTTGCGCGCTAGTTCAGTGCTTGGTTTGTTGTGGCGATGTGGCATTTGAGCACGCTTCAAGGTCGCTCTTATAGCTCCATCATTTCTGAGTAGAGAAAGGAGTATTTCGAGAGTTCAATGAACTGAATGTTAGAACCCACTCTCCTATGCATACTCAAGCCCCGTATATTCTTTGATTGCTGTCACAGTGAGGAGCGGGTAATGGACTAATGGTCGTGGCATGAGTATACACAGGATAGTGGATTCTAACATGCAGTTCATTGAATGCGCGAAATATTCCTTTCCCTACTTATGAAACTCTAATGCACAAAACTGCTCAAGGTAGGCGGTGTCCTTAAGTTCAATGCTTTCCATTAGGCCTACTTACAGTGAATGTGTCAGAGTTAAATGTTAGTAGGATCTATATGATAATAATTAAATGTCATTCGGGATAAAGTGAGTACTAAAAATTTAACCTTTAAAAAATATCACTAGCCATTACCGCATACAATTCAACATTAACAATAGTTACCTTACTCCTGGTTGTTGGCAACGAATTAACAGACTGTATTTTCCTATTTAAACACAACAATACCGAAATAAAATATGCTGACGTCGACATAGTTGAATTTAATATAAGCCTCCTAATTAAAAATTTCTTTATCAAACTATACATCGCAAACGTCAAGTCACGTGTCCAAAAAGGTTAGGCAATTCCTGCCGTTAGCCATTACAAGCGGAAAGATACAAATTGGCTGGAAACAAAATACGATTTTAGCAGGGCTTTTCTTAATTATCAATTTCTCTCGAACCGCCTATATACACATGCAATTTTACAGGTCAACGACCTGCTGGCTGGACTCCACAGTCCAGTATACACCCTGTAATAAGCTACTTGTTTATTGGCTGCTGTGCCTGGCCAGTTGCAGAGCTGACAAGGTAGCACTGAAGCCAGTGAGCATTGTCCATGCAGGTTTGCTATTGGTTCAGCGTCAGCAAGAACGAGTTTATTTTAATAGTGACCCAATCACAAAAGTTAACTCACATGCACACTAGTTTGAAATCTAACTTTTCCTCTGGTAAATTCGCGACATTTCTGGATCTATAGTAACAATAAGACAGACTATGTGTAGTAATGTTTCATAGCGTGATAGTCATATGTTGATTTTAGACAGCACTATAGACTCTATAATCAACTATATTGTGTTTACAGCATATCTTAATAATTTTTATACTTGGGCCTAACACATTCTTTTGGTGTCTTACACATTTTCTAGCATGCAGTTTACTTTTTTTTTTCTTTTGCATATTCCAGGATAGTTAATTGGTTGTTGATACCATTGGTATTCAGCTATTCTTATCATATTGTAAGAAAAATCTACATACAACATTTAGTCACATTTAATTCAAGTAAGATTTCTGTTAACTGTGTATAAGTTAAATATTCTTGGCTGTGTATTTTATATCAGCCCTATTGTTGCTAAAAATTTAAGCAAGCATGTAAGTAAATGTGACATTTCAAGAGAAAACAATTGTTTTAAATTATTCCTTTTTTTCTGTCTTGGATATGATGTAGTGACATACAGTAATTATTCAGGTAGGTATCAATAACCTGGAACTAAATAAACCAAACAAATATTTATACTCAAATGGAACAGAATTGTAACAAATATTAATATTTACGAGCTGTAGCACTAGTCTACTTAAAGAAACCATTTTATTACTAATTTAGGCCTAAATTATGACTGTTGGGAACCACGATTTGCATAACGAGAATAGTATTTACAAACTCGCGGCTACAACAACATACTGAAACATAAAATATGGTACATACTGGTAATTTGAAAGCGTTAAACGATAATTTGATAAATAACACAAACAAGTAGACTACTGTAGTTGTATGGTGCCACTGTTATTTTGTAAAGCTCAAATATAAGCAAATATAATACATTTTAAATCAAAATATGCTAAGTTAATGGTTTAAGACCTTTTACTAACATTTTTTGCTAAAAATTATTATATTTACTTAATATTTTTCACAATACCAGGTGAGAGTTATAAAACATATTCAGTGCCGTATTGCAACTTACATAAGAGTGTTTACAGTAGGGCCTACTACATTTCTACCAGCTAGCTGAAGTGTAACAATACTAAAACTATTGCTTCAATACAAAGTACTATACTTGACTCCATCACATTGTTTATGATGACATATGCCTAGTATTGAATAACATACTTTGAGCCCATTTACTTAAGTGCAGAGGTACAACTTCTGTGGTGTCCCTGTACAAAAACACTAACATCTCAATGGTTGCTATGTTAAAATGTACAATAGATGTAGGGATGAGAGATGCAGCAGTACTTGCATGATATAATCTTTATTTATGTGCACAGGGGCAGACACAGAGAGGGGTCACCCCCTTCCTTTTTCACTCACAAAAATATGGAATTGTAGGCCAACTGTAATTTCATTTAAAACTGAAATAAGCTAAAGGATTTTCTGAGCTATAATGAATTCTTTAATTTACGCCTATTTGCTATTTTTTTCAAAAGTTGTGATACTACAAATTTCACATACATGCTAAACGTGGGAAAGTGTAGGCCTCCCCTCCAAACTGACAAAGTTTAGTTCCTCCTTGAACTTGTAACTTCATAACTTGTATACAACACAGACCTAGGCCTAAGTTATATTTGGTATAGGACTACTCTAATTGGGATTAACATTAAACTGACATATAATATTGATGCTATACACCCTAACTGAATGTAATCAAACGTAGGACTTCAACATGAGTTAAGGGCCAGTGTCCACTGTATGCATTAGATTTGTAAAATTACAATTCAGTTAAAATGTTTAGAACAAAAATGATCAGGTATAAACTTCCATTAACTTAGTTTAGTAAAAATAGTGTACAACAGCCCTGTTAACCCATCATTTTGTACGGATTAACTGAGTTTGAGGCACAACAACTCAAAATCCCAAGGGGAGGGATGGGGACAAATTAAATAATTGCTTTTCTAATTTTCATCTTTTAAAGAAGTACCTACAATGGTCACCATATTGAATACCAAATATCTAGTCTCTTGCTTTCATAAAATGACTGCAAATTATGTATTACTAAAACAAAACGTAAAATTATTGTATGTAGATACGTATATATTAAGGTTTGCCTAGTTTCATGGATTCATAGGGTGGGGCAATATGTCCTTGTCTCCCCATTGTTACGCCCCCAATGGAGTTTGGTCACCAAGAGCAAGGAACACCAATAAAAGTCTGTATGCCTCACATTATCTCACCAGCAGGAGACTTAGTGGTAGGCCTGTGACCTTAAGTTCCAAACTCTTTAGTTGTCAGTTAATTCTGAAAATATGTCAGAATCAAGGAGCTTGTCAGAATTAAATTTCACAAACTGTAATTTAACAAAACTATATGAAAACTAAAATACATTCCAAATTTCTTCCAAGGCACTAAAAAATTTCTGAAGATAATGGTTCAGTTAATGACTGTGGGATTTGAAGCTAACTTAACCTCTAGAGTAGATGATCAACATAGAAATGCAATTTACAACTCTCAAAGCTAGTTAAGCAAAACGTAATTCCGAAAATATGGCAGACTTCTATCATCATCCTGTAAGTTAAAATGAAACACCTCCAACATAACCTATAACAACATACATTTTTTCTAACTACGAAAAAGAAATTCCACATACAATAAACTAATTATATCCCAACTTCTCAATCTTTACTTCAGTATTTTACATCAACTTTCTGTAATTTAACTATCCAGTTAGTTACTCACCTTACAAAAACAGTGGTCACCCAAGTTTTGGTCAGACGTAAGGAACGAGAAAACAGCACAAAATAAAGACAATAACATCCACACACCGCAACTATTATACAAAGTCATAGTAAGTATAAGCCTCATTTTGATAGGAATTCAGAAAGAAAGCTGACACAAACACGCACGCCGTTCAACCCGACGCGACAATCCACTTCACGGCTTCACGCCCGTGCCTCATAGGTCGAGCCGTGTTGTTGACATCAGCTGCGCTGGACGAATGGCGCGACAAAACGAAAACGAAAGGAATGAGAAGAGGAGAAACGTCAGGTCTTTGCGTTTCACACTACATCCGGCTGCGCGCTGTGACGTTGCATCACTTCAGAGAAATTCAGCATCCTTCAACGCAGGTGCAGGGGTTCGTAAGCTAGTTTATAAAATGTTTCGCTCAAATATTTTCATTAAGTTTTCGTAATTCCATGCTGTAATCGTAGGCATCCGCAACAGAATAAGTAATTGTTTATATATATATAATTTTAATTCATTTATTCTACTGTCACAATTTTTAAAATAAAAGTATTTGTTTAGATATGCTCAATCGCTAACTGCCAGAAATGCAAGAATGAGGTAGAGCATTGCTTGAGTACATCATTCCCCAGCAGCAAAGTGTTGTAAATCAACTTTTTTTTTTTTTTTTTTTTTTTTTTTTTAACTAAGCTTATTCACTCTGATCACAGAATAAATAATTTACTACGTATCTATTCTGTGCTCTGATCGTCCGAGGATTATGTATTGATGCCAACAGTTGTTCATTTGTATAGCCTGCTTTGGCAGTTGTAATCAAAAGCAAATAGGACCTACCCATGATATATACAAAAATTTACTTCCCTAAATGATCCCCTTTATCCAATAAAACTTTTTCTCACAAAAATATCAAACAAGCTCTACTTTTTTTTTAATGCAGTATGTGTATTCGATAAAAATTATCGTTTCGTATATTTAAATTAAATGTGTCAGTAACGTCATTCAGTTTGATATCGTGATTCAAAATATTTAAAAACAAACAATATGTTAACAATCTGCTGTTTGTTATATTAAAAGTTTAAATATTATTAATACTTAATTTAATCTATGATTAAAACTGTAACAAGCCGGAAATTTAGCATAAATTAGGCCTGGTTCCACCTTTGCAGCATATACTATACAGAATTTTTAACAAACTCGACAAAAACAAATACAAGATCTGCCTTATGTTCACAATTGTAGCAAAACACATGTCATTTTTACTAATTTCGTAATTGTTTCGAGAGTAAAGATGAGGAGCTAAAAGATTATGTTCTTTCCATTTTATGAAATGAAGATAAAATAAGTAAAGTGCTGCATGTTTTGTGAGGACCTGGAGTAGTAATACCGGACGGGTACTTCTCGAATCTCGCTCGACCGACCAGCGACCACAGTCAGTACAGGAAGAAATATCTCTACTCGACCGCGGTAGAAAAGCGAACTACAGTACTGCTGTCTTGTCCTTGATGACCGCACGCAACTGTTGAGGCGAACCACAGCACCGGCCATAATACTGTGGCACACACAGTCGGCGTATAGATGCTACAGGGGCGTCATTTGGGTGCTACAGGGGGGGGGGGGCCTGGATTTGGAATTTTTGTGTATAAATATATTTTTTTGTATTTTTAAATATAAATAATGCTAACTTTAGGACATAAAACTGAAGTTTTATTATTAAAGTATCTAATTTATACATGCTTAATTAATAAAAAAGATGCAACAAGGTCACTGTCGTCTGAAAACAAAATCTTGGCCCCCCCCCCCCTGGAAAAACCTGAAATGACGCCCCTGAGATGCTAACTGAAAATGTACAAATATATGGTTTGTCTGGTACAGTTTGAGTTACTGGAAAAGTCGCGAAAAAAGTGCGCGCTATCTTTTCATGCCCAATACCAAAAGTAACTGTCTAGAAGTTGAAAGACTGTGGTTGAGGGTAGAAAAGTCAGCGCGATAAGAAAATGCGATACAAAGCTGACCAGTATTAAAGTCTCATTCGCCGTGTGCCATGAACTCATGTAAGGAACAGTACATTTCCCCTCCCTGTGACGTGTCTACTTACTTAAGGCGCTAGTCTTTATAGAGCCCTAACTTACTACTAGCGTCACACTTCTTCCCCTCTCGGGAGGACTAATTGTGGTCGAGTAATAGACAGAATGTTTCCTCGGTTAAATATGCCCAACGCCGTGAAACCGAGGGGGGAAGGGGTGTTTGTTGAGGAAGTACTAGGGTACATCGTAACCCCCCTACATTTCCAATTTTACGTGTGGGGTACAATATAGTTCCGTACCGCCCTAAATTTATTTTACTGACATCAGTTTACAACTGAGACAGAATAAGAACTTGTATGTAATGTTTTATTACGTTTTGTGACTTCCCGACTGAACACCTACTCTGCTGTATAGATCCTTATACGGGATGGAATGTAAATCGCGGAAAAGCTCACGGATACACATAAGCAGACCTAAATAAAGAATAATGAGTATAAGAACCACACCTCTATTGTCAATAGTATGGGCGTAGTACCACTGTGAAAGTTGTGTTAATGAACATGTTAAGTGACGATAATTCAACAATCACTACAAATGGGACATTTACTTTCTGGATTCAATTCAGATGTATGACGACAGGTATGCAAGGAATAAAGTGTGAACATCATCCCACTTATCGGAAACATGGGGGCCGCCTTTGTCGGAGCATTGTGGCAATACCGACAGGTAGGCAACCCGTGTAGAGAAAACCATAGGCGGAAAAATAAGTTTGTTCTCGAGTTCGTGCTTGTCTCTTAGGTTAGTTCTACAGTGACACGCAAGCGCATACATATCACAAAACGCAAACTCAAGACTCTCCAACTCCGAGGTGTGTTCTACAATGGGACGCAAACTGACACGGATATGCATGCGAATCTGCAAGAAAGCTTGTCAACTCCGATCTCGTATGTATCCGTGTTTGCGTGTAGCCAATAGCAATCGAGCATATTGTCTCTTCGCACCATTTTTGCTTACAGCATTTTTACACGTTGAGTTTTCTCGGTTTACCATTATTAGAATGTTTGAGGTGGATAATCGTTTATCTGAAGTCTCTTGTTTCCCTGTGGGAGACCTTGGACTAGCTAAGGCAACCTGACGGGTGCAGCTGTCCTCTGTACGCTTGTCGCAGATACTGTCGCTTCTCCTAACTACGTACATGACATTATGTCAGCGTCTTCCACATTTTCCTTATTTCTGCGGTTTTCCCCTTCCTCTAGTCTACGTCTTCCGCTTTTCCCGGGCAAACAAAGGCGTACCCGCGAGAAATCGCTGCTGTGTGTTCTTGGAAATATAATAATACTGGATGATTCAGGAACTGGGTGTATTTTTGTGTTGTGATCTATAATATAAAAATTCATGTTTGTTTGTTCGGCTTCCGTGTGTTCCTATACCATTCACCCGATTGTGATGAAACTTCGGTGAACTGTGCATGCGCCTGCAAAGGTTCCTGACAAAAATTTAACTGGGGGAGGGGGAAAATAGGATAACCAAATGAAACAATTTTCTTATTCAAATTGTCTGTAATACGGTCATTAATGACAATTCACACCTTTGCCCCATTTATAATTTGTATCAGTTAGTGAAAACGTACTTATATTTAAAGAAAAATAATTTTAAGGTCGATTTTCAGGGCAGTAAAACCCCCACTACAATCTCTTGAAAATACAATTTCGACTAACTTTTTATTGAACTATCTCACCACACAAAATTATGATACTCCATTACTGACTCACCCTGAAAACCTAGAAAAACTACGAGTACTTAGGCATGGGCGTCACGAGGGGGGGGGGGGGGCCGGGAACTTGGAGACCCCTACAAAAAAAAGGTCACTAATTGTGTCAGGCATTGTGAAAAGGTCTTAATTTGCGTCAAATGCTGCAAAACAATGGTCTGTGTCGTCAGACGCTGCAAAAAGTATGTTTTTGCTTATAATAAATTAGTTTTATGATAGCTAAACTTAAATTTCTAAATCTTTGCCCCCCTTGAAATAATTCCTGGTGACGCCCATGTACTTTTAGGTTCCTTTCTTCCTGCGCATGAAACGCATTGCAGCGAGTTACAAGTAATCATATATGAAGTAAACGTCTCAACGCGCATTATGTTTGTACATCTATGAAAGGAAAACACATTTCAAACAATGTTTCTATCAGTTTCAAAATTAGGATCGCTTATGAGAAACACGATTTTCAAGACTCTCAAAATGGCTAAAAACAGCTTTTTTTTAAACTACCGTATCTAGGAAAATTCCAACAAGATTCGAAAAACGCAATAACAGAAATAAGCGCTGGAATTTGAACCACAAGTATCGCAAATAAAATAATTCGGTCACCGCTTAGATTCCCATAGGAAAATGAATAATAGTAAAGCTTTGCGCGTCAGTTGCTGGGTTTGCTTGTAGAGGCGATAATGTATTACATAGGCCGACCGATGTCACTCTTAACGCTCCATCGATTTTGGGCCTAACGTACTCCAACGCAACCTACCTAGATAAGAGCTTTAACAAAGTATGTTCAATGTGTAAGACGAAATGGTTGCTCAATGCAACGTAGTTTGAAAAGGTGGTACATCTATCACAATCGTGGGTTAGTTTAATTTTGCCATACAAATTTTCTTATTAATTCTCGTGCATTTGGCATATATATATATATATATATATATATATATATATATATATATATATATATATATATATATATATATATATATATGTGTGTGTGTGTGTGTGTGTGTGTGTGTGTGTGTGTGTGTGTGAGCGCGTAACGCGTGCGTCCCTAAACAATTCTTGCGATTGCGGTGAAATTTCGAGAGTTGCATGTGCGCCCGCAAATGTTTTCGACAAAACTAAATTTAACGTAAAAAAAAGGGGGGAAGAGGCGAAATGAGACAGAGGGTGAAATGGAGTACCCAAATAAATTTAGTGATAAGTATTTAATATTTCAAAACGTTTTTGAACCGGTCGTTTTGCAAGTTTTATGGAGAACTTTTATTTACACTTTTTTTACGTTATTTAATTTTTGAAAATATATTGAAAGAAAAAATAAATATTTTGATGAACGACTTAAGATAATTTGGAGTACTTTGCATGGACTTTTGCACATCTCAAAGAGGCTTTAAATTGAAAACCACGCGAACGTAGTTGCAGGCAATAGTATTAATAAAAAATTTTCCTTAAAACTTGAACCACACGATTACCGAAAGGACATATTTAAAATTTTTTATTTCTGCCAACCCACGAGACTTATTACAGTAATCGGAGCGTTTTATAAATTCTATATTAAAAATATATTCCAGTTTTGAAATCACGATTCTCACAATTATGTGCTGTTTTTCTGCCCACAAAGAATATTAAATATAAAATATTTTCATTCTCGAGAGCTAACCAGGATTGCATCAGGGTTTAGCGGGAAAGCCACTTGAGGTATTGAAGCCACAGCTGGCAGGAGTAAAACACGTGACCTGCCAACTATTAGTACACAGTCAGAAACGATATCGCACCAGAAAAAAAAGTAATCGAGCATAAATATGCGTAAAATGTAAAATATAAAATAACGGCTGTGACTTGGAGCACAATTCTTATTCAATTTGTGATTTTAAAAATGATATATTTAATTTTGCAGAAATTTGAAAGACATAGAGAAAAAATAAACAATCCTACCGTAAACAGTTTTCATTTTTTTTTTTTTAGCGAAATTGTTGCCAGAGAGATGAGTTTCTTTGCCTAATATCTCTAAATTGCAAAATTCCCCCCAAAATGTTTGCTAACAAAGTTGTCTAAAACAATTTCTTGGAATCGGTCTTTCGTGGTTTTGTTTATATTGACTTTCCAATTTAAAAAAAAAGTCAGTATATTAGCGTTTGGTAGAATTATGCAGTACTGCCATCCCTTCTACAGTAAACATGTTAATAAATAAACGATAAAATGCAATTAGAAACATGAAAGTTTTGAAAGTGCAAAATATTATGAAATAGCAATCCTAGATAAAAAATTTTACAATTTAAATTTCTTGAGTGCCAAATTTTTTTTCAACAGCATCTCGTGTCGGGATAAAATGTGTAATAAAAACTAACCATTTTCATGGCCGTGCGTTTTATTGGGAGGAAATATTGCTGAGTGGCGTAGAACCCACAGTAAAATAAATAAAGGAAAGCCGTGCTACTGTTCACAACAAATACATAACATGGGTACAGTTGTGTAAAATAATTTTTTTTAAACATTTACTGAAATATTGTGGACATTCACTCTATTGAGACAAGACATTGTACACTATATTTCAGTACTATAGTAAACAAGGAAACAACAAAGGGACAACAAGCCGAATCGACTGTAGGCAACACGTACAAATAACAAAAACCGGAAAAATCCTGAAAAGAATTGCGTCAGGTCACAGAAAATACAAACGAATCTTCACTTTCAGTCTGCATGAAGACGAGAGTAGCTGTCAGTTTCCGAACAGTCGCTACGAAAATCCTGTGTTTTGTGTTTTCATCGTTATTTCGTGTGGCTTTGCCCTTGTGACGCCGCTGATGGGTCTACCTGTTTTGTAATATTGCCTTCATCTTAGTTATTTTCTGCGCTGTCTTAATTTATGGTGTCCTGAGTTATTTTCTGTGTGATTCGACACATTTGCTCTTGAAATTTTTCAGTTTTTTTTTTTTTTGTTTGTTTGTACGTGTTGACTACAACCAGCTCGGCTCGTTGTTCTTTGTTGTTTTTCTGAGTTCTCCCTTGGTTTTCGGAGACGCACAGCATTGTAATGATGTATGTGCATAATATTTAAGAGGGCGTGGTACATAATTCAACGCTAAAAGCATTAATCCATAACTGTAGGTTTCTTGAAGCCAATTTGCGAAAGTTAAACAACAGCAATCCTAGACAATAGTTTTAGGCAACGTTTTAAACAAAATTGTTTCCAGTGTTACGAACTTCTGAGGTACAATTTCTGACGCCGGAACCTCGTGCATTTAACTGCGGCGCAAGAGATCACGCGTAACGAATTAGTAATTCCGGATAAATATTAACTCATAAAGTTGGCAAGTACCATTATATAGGACTGTCATTGGGTAATTTATCCATATTGGCTTTGAAATAAGCGTAGAAATTAATTGATGTTTTTAGCGTTTATTTATCTACCACGCACTCTTAACTAAACCGAAAATTAATTAAGGCACTTCCTGCGTAAGGCAATGGCGAATAATCGCAGTTTCACGCTCACCTAGTGGCATCTCAGAGGTTCCCAAACCAATCCTCGGGCTGAAAACAAATCATCATCGGAAGGATCGTTTAAATGCAACGTCACGAACAGACATCATAAATGCATAGCTATAACAAAATATTAATTATTTTAGTTAGAATCTGTTATCTAATTTATTTTCCTTTCTTTCATTATCGGCTTACAGAGAACTTTTTGACATCGACTAGTGCGTTCCGCGTTTATGTTCCACGACATCTTAAATTGTTATCAGTTATGTCGAAGAGCATACAATTCTGACTAAAGAATCATATTTGATATAAGATGTAATTAATTTTTGTATTGTGAATAAAATCTTGTGTTTTAAGATTTAATCACATGACTGTCTGTAACACAGTTTAAGTTAATGGCAATGTGACTTCATAAAGTATTCTCAGCCATAAGTTTGTAATCTTCAGTAACTATAAGTTATAATCGGCATGATAGCATTTTAATTGTATACGTACGCTGCATTACGTAGTTATCCTTCAACTGGGGTAGGATCAGCTTATTACAGCTGTACCTCAACATGTTCGGTAAAAGCCGGTTTAGCGGGAAACAGATAAACGGCAGTCTGATAAGCATTTCGTAAGTTATTTTTACGCGTCAAATCCACTTCAGGCCTGTTTGACGCACCTACGAGTACCTCCAGCTTGTCAAACCGTCAAGTCGGGACTGCAGTCACGTACGCCATGCAGTTTCACGGGACATTTTGACTCACTGCTAATTTACTTACTCGCGCCCTCTATGACACACTTGTTTGAGCGCAACATGAGTTTAACCCCCCCCCCCCCCCCAATCGGTGCATATTGTTTCACACCATCAGAAAAAAGTTGGAATACCCCAACAAAATCAAACACTTGTACAGTTACATATATGGAACTAATACTTTTTTCTTTAAATAATATGAAATTACTTTCCAAGATAGTTATTTTCTTGGAACTAAACCCTCTGTTAGGCGTAAGGCGATGTCATGATCCATCATTTCGACTGCTTTCACGATATTAATTTTTTTATAGCTAAATGATAGCAGATATCGAAAAACTTTTGCACAGTTTCGTTGAAAATTGTTTTTACTATGCAGACTAATTTTTTTGACAAAACATTACACATATTTGGCAAATTAGTTCATTAAAGAGAATTTCCTTAGTTACATAATTCCTTAACTGAAAACATTGTGTATTTTGTCTTTAAAAATATTAGTTAACATTGTATACACTTATTTTAACAAAACTGTCCAACAGTTCTTCGATATCTGCTCTCGTTTAGGATTAAATAATTAGTTACTATAAAAGCAGAATAAATTATGGATCATGGCCTTAAGCATGGTAAAACAAGTGACTTGCATTCGGACAAACTCCAATTTAATTCCTTGTCCAGTCCAGGGTCGGGTCTAGAATTTTGTTTGGGTGGGAGGGGGGTTGGGGTTGCCGTCTAGTTGTGCTGGCATGGATCTGACGTTCCGATACAAAATTTGGAAAAAGGTTGCAGCGCTATTGTGTACCGTGAAAGCGTTGTTAATGAAACGTAAAACATTCCATGATTGTATTATGCGTATTTAAAGAATAAACTCAAGTGTTATTTGGTCTTTAGCACATTATTGAAATTTTAGCTTTCGGTTTGTGGGGGGACGACCTTTGTGAATCCCCCACCCCTCCACTAACCCACTGGATTCCACCTTGGTCCAGACGTCTTGGTTTAGGTTTTACGCAGTTTTCCGAAATTACTCAAGGCTGGGACGGTTCTCCAACTAAAGATGGTTCCTGTCTAGTTTTTTGGAAGTCCCCCTCCCTTCCCGCTAATGGTTCCGATTCTAATTTCCCCGCTGACGACGAGACGATAAACCCTTCTGTCTACCTACACTTTGTAGATGGCTGGGATGACGATAACACTTGTAACATCAGAAAGCAGCAAATTTTTACAAACAGTATAATTTAGATTAAACCTCAATAACTGGTAAAAAGTTTGAAAGAACGATGTTCGTCTTAGGCTTCTACTTCATTGTATCTTATCTTTTCGAATTCAACATGTCTTCGTCTGTTCTCCGGAAAAAAAGTGCTTATGAGATCGTCTCTCATTCCACTCCAAACACTCGACACCTAACTTTTATTCTTTCCGCCCACGCCTTGTGCTCATTTTCAGTACGTTCTTGTGCATGCCTTCATATGTAATAAATCATAACCGTGCAAACTGGAACGTGGTGCAGTGGTAAAAACAACCTCCTCGTTTTTGAGAGAGCCAGAGTTCGATTCCCGGCACCTGTTTCCCGTTTTTCAGGTTTCCCACACTCACTTGAGGGATCTTTAAATAAATAGGCCCTGGCTGAAGCCTTTTATGCATTCACCTCTGTGTACCCCTACCAAGACTGTGAAGTTGTCCGGATGCACGTTGAACACCATATTATACCAGTGCTGGATCTATGGAGGAGAAAGAAGGTTCCTTGTTCTTGAGCTTAGGTTAGTTATACAGTGACACGCAAGCGCATACATATCACAAAACTCAAACTCAAGACTCTCCGATTCCGAGTGAGTCCTTCAATGGGACGCAAGCTGACACGGATACGCATGCGGATCTGCGAGAAAGCTTGTCAACTCCGATATCTTACGTATCCGTGCTTGCGTGTAGCCAATAGCAATCGAGCATTTGGTCTTTTCGCACCATTTTATGCCCTGTCCGACAAAGTTAGGGCAGAAAAATTATATTCGCCTAGAATAAGTTAATTTATTTAATTATGAAAATGTAATCAATTTTTAACTGAAACAATCCTCTAACTTTACATTACAAGTAAAGGTTAATGGTATTTCTTCAGCCAAAAATGTAATACAATTTTATTATTAAATTTTATACATATATTTATTTCCCGTGATATCTCGAAATCTTTATGCTGTTGAAAGCACGTGTGCTAATATTATTTCATGTAAGACATCAGGAGAATTCATCTGGTGTTCCATATTAACAATCCATTATTATTTTCAGTTGCTAACTGTAAACATTTGACTGGCTTTTCAATCACTGGAAATGAATGGAATCGCCAAACGTACCAAGACATGTCCCACTGCAAGACCTGGTGATTTAAGTAATCAGTTTCGTGACCTTGGTACAAGTGACCGTGCGACAGTGTCAACATTAACGACCACGATCCTTGGCGATGACTTCGAACCTAATGTAACTGATAGATCACGTCGGTTTTCTTATAGAAGTTCATTTACGTTTGCAATCGTAGTTTCGTGAACGCGATAGAAATCTCGATATTATTTAGTTTGAACAGTGATATCAATATTATCACGTGGTATAGAATTAAATGGCCCTTAAACCAGCATAAAATTAAATACTAATTTTGTAATACTAACAAAAACAGTTTTGTGTTCGTTGTGCTATTTACTAACGTCGAATTAAAATATACGCAGCTTCAGCGATAATTTTTGGGGTAAGTTGTCATAAATTGTACTTTGCGCAACTTGAAGTTCTTACATAGTGATTCTGAAATATGTAAGGGCAACCACAAAAACACTATTTCGTCACAACATTAAGAACATACCGGACTTGAGATACGCTTGAATGTAAAGTTAAAGTTTGACTCTATGAATAATGCAATTGCTCTCGGGTCGCCAGTTTTTGATTTACTTCATTACGTAAAATTATATATATATATATATATATATATATATATATATATATATATATATTCATATGTTTAGTTTAGTGGCATTATTAACTGTTCTTAAATGAAATTTAAATCTGATAATTTGTTTTTGCAATCCTACTAACATACAGAATTATTGGTGCTTTGACAACTATTGTTCAAAATTTACTGATTGTAAATTTTTACGGGCTGAATTTGACATACGCTAACTGGAAAAAAAATTAAATATTTAACTTTTGTATTTAATTATAATGAGAAGTTAGATAAAAATCTGAACTTTCATTTCTTACCATAATTATACCGTGTTTTTTTAATAGAACGAGTGAGAACACACACACACACCAAACGTGCGAACACTCACACACGCACACACATACACAATTTAAAGTAGGTCACTGCCTGATTTTTTACCCACTGGAGGCAATAAAACAGAGAAGTGACATGAGCAACACTGGTACGGGCGTCAAAAATAATACCATAATTACGCGCAGATTACTGAATTTGCGCGCAGTGGTTTTACGGTATTTTTTTTTCTGTGGATTTTTAAGCGGCTACTACGTAATGTTATTTATGGAATGTATGGTATTAAGTCAAAGAAAGCTTTTATTTTTCTGTTTTCAGATGTAAGTTATTTAAAAATAAAAATGAGCATTTAAAAAAAGTCGCCGTTTTTTAGTCATTTTGAGGGGCCCAAAACATGCTGTACTTTAAACTAAAAAAAAAGCAATAACATAGTTTGAAGTGAGTTTTGTTTTAATGTATAAACATGATGAGAGCACGTTCAACATTTCTGCGTAAACAAGGAATGTGTGTGACTTGTTACAACGCCGTTCTTCCACAAGGTGGGAGGACACTCTTAAAATACAGCCGGTTTGTCCGGTTTATACATGCTAAATACATCAAAAGTGTGATACATATGTATACTGTACATCTAACATATTTAATCAAGCGACTCTACTCCGATCAGAGTTTTAATAAAATATGAACCGCAACGAGCAGTGTTTCGTGTACATGTTGATTTCAGTGAAGTCAGTCACGTTAACTGCAAACAATCAATACCCATGACTCAATAAACTAAAATGGCGGAACCAGTAAACTCATCCAATTAATACAGTAGATACTAGAAAGTTAAATCCCATTATAATGCATATAAAACTATGTCATCAGTGACGAATTTAAACTGACCTGAATAGACGTTACATATAGAACCACATTTTATAGCCTAATCGTCAGTGTTCACATTAAAATGTCGGCCACGGAGTTACGGTCAAGTTTCTTTTAACACCATTTCAAAAGGGCTGACTCAATGCGAGCAGTCTCCAGTCGGATGCATTACTTCTGGCTGTAATTTGCTCGTATTTGCAAAACAGTTTCTTGCAAAAATTATACGATTTTAATACTCAGCATGGCTCTTTACTTTACGTCAATCAAGTGTCACTAACCTGTTGATAAGCTCTTGTCTCTCGAACGGAAGTCATGATAACGAGTAGTATGGAATTATCTAGACGTTTGACAAACTACACGAACAGACATTCGTAAATACACGTTTCGACGGCTTCACGGGGAACCAAGGGCTGTTAGGCGAAGGTGAGGCAATGGTTCGCTATTCCCACGAAAAATCTAGAAAAATGTGTAAGGTAAACTACGAAGAAGACGAGGGTGTATTTGCAAGCGTTACACTCCATATTCAATACAAATATAAACTTATTGTGTGTAACCAGGGTTATTTGGTTGAAAAGTGTTTTGAATCACTTTTAAATAAAGAAGATGAAATATCATACATTCATACCCCAGTTTTTCCAAGGCTGTGCACGTCACTGGTTTTAATCACAGTATTTGAAAAGAAGCAAACTAGCCGGAACACGTCCGCTGAAACGTTAAAAATTAACCTACTTTTAAAGAAGGTAAATTTTACCATACAAATTTTAAGTTGAACTCAAGAGTTTGCTACTATGTTTCGGATTGCCGTATTCATCCATTAACCGTAATCAAACGCTGTGGGCATTATAAAATTAGTTTTGAGCTCATGTTTGAAAAGCAATCATTTTACGACGGTTGTCTACTATAGAATTCTGAATATATTATGACCATGTATTTAAAATCAAGTTAAAAAATTTTACTTTTGAGTTACTTCATCAGCAGGAAACGTAAGAACGTGCGACCAATATTCCGATACTCGTTATAGTAGTCCAAATACATACAAATACACTAATACTAAACGAAAATTGCACATACTGCTCGTTTACATGAAAACTGAATCTCATTTATGATTAGAGCATACATGTAAAGTAAATGTAAGTTAATACGCATTTGGTGAATGTTTTTAGTATATGCTGTTGTTGTTCGCGCACATTTTATATAATTTATACACTTATAAAATGTAAATATATGTATGTTACACTAACAGATTTGAAACCAGCTGACATAATATTAATCTTATATTTACATAATTAATTAAAAATATGGTTGTGGTGATGAGCGGACACATTTACAGTGCGAAAACTCAAGTAGTGACGCCAATTACAATCTCAAAAATCCGCCGAATGTCCAAATAAAATCTTCTTAATTCCTTCCTTCCAAGTATAGAAAATATGTAAAGAGTGAGTAAGTGAGATATTTTGGTCAACGCTCAACATCGAGGTCTTTAGCGCTGGTGAGGTGTGACATGAGGTATGAAGCGAGACCGGAATGAAAGGGCGAGGGAAACGGGAGATCCCCGAGAAAACCCGCCGACCAGCGGCATCGTCCGTCACGATTCCCACATGCGAAAATCCGGGAACCGACCCCACCGGGAATCGAACCTGGATCGCCTTGGTGGGAAATATGCCAAGAAATCAGACACAATCTATCAAATGAAAAGCAACGATTTAAGGGTGTGCACGTGGCCAAAATTAATAACTTTAAATTTGTTTGACACAATGTTAGTTCGATAGAAGTTACGTGTGACTACAGTTTCCACTTGTACAATTTTTTTTAGCTCTCATAGTTTTCTCATAGTGGCATGTCAAAGTCAGAACGTGAAAGTTACGGAAACAAAGGAATAAGAATAACAAAGTGGCTTACTGAAATTAAATAATTTACACCGAAATTATATACTACTAGCTGTCCCTTTGCGGCTTCGCCCGCGTGTACTATAGAAAAGAGTAAATAACTTTTAGCTACGTGTTAATTGATGGTGATACTATATTCTATATTATACATATTCACTGTTTATCTTTAAAACATCAAATACAAACAGATTTGTCCAGTCCACTGCGCTAAGCGTACTTTAATTGCAGAACTTCTTTTTTTCATTCATCTTTATTTCTCTATAAAACAGCTGCCCGGCTGCGGCTTCCACCGCAAAACAGCTGCCCGGCATTTAACAGCCATTACTATTGCTGTTGTCAGTGAGTGTCGAGTGTTATCCTCGCTTTTTTTTTCCGCGGTCGCAAATTAGATAAAAACAATCCTTGATGCGGATTATATATCATGCTAAAATTTCAGCTCGATCGGTGCAGAACTATTTGAGTTTTTGAAGCGTACACAAATCAACATAACATTCTTATATATATAGATGGGAAATATGCTAAAAAAATAAAAAAAAACGCAACAAAGTCCTTTTGTCATTTTTAAAAATTGCCATAAATGACGTAAATGTCCATCGTTTTCAGATTTTTTTTAATGTACGAAGGAATTTCATTTTGCGTTTTTATACCCTTTAGCATATGCCCTGTAATATCTAATTTTAGTGTAAATTATTTCATTCGAGTAAGTCACTTGGTTTTGGTTGTTACTACGTCCCCGTAACTAGCACATTTTCGCTTTGACATGCTGCTATGGGAGGACTATGAAAGCTAAAAAAAAAATACAAGGGTAAATGTAGTTACAGGTAGCCTTTATAAAACGAACACTATGCCGTGCAAATATAAAATTATGAATTTTTGCCACGTGAACACCCTTAATAAACAATTGTGTAAAAATTGTTTCATTTTAAGGCAATAAAATGGTTGTATCTAAATAATTCTGCATTTCAAATTGTTCACAACTTTTTTTACATGCAACGATCCGGTTTCATGAACGATATTATACTTTAGAAAAAAATTCACACGCCCGATAATATTGACTTATTTCTGTTCATGCAAGCTTTTTTTATTCCGCCGGATGCACCGGGAAGTCTGCTAAGTTGACAACACTGTAACGGAGCAGGTGAAAGAAATAAAGAGAGGGAGGAAATGGTGGGCGTAGTTTTATTGTGACGTCAGTGTAGCGGCGAACAATCCACGCTCGGAAGAGATAAGCAGCTGCGGGATGAGCAAGCGACCAGCTGGTTGGGAAAGGACGGGGCGTGTCAAATGCGAGCCAGGGTCATCGATAACGCAGTGCGACAGACACGTTGAAGGTCACTACACGTCCTGCACCATGCCGGTCAAAAGAGTTGGAAGTTAGCTACAATCAGCGGTCGGGCAACCGCACTAAACTGCCTTACCACTTATCCGGACATTTTCACTGGGAAGATAAAAACAGGCTGCAAAATTTCCTCTAAACAAATGCAGTCCTATAATAACTGGCTTCAAATTAATTAAAGTACGAAAAACCTGCGCACGCGCGCGTGTGTGTGTGTACGGCGAAGTGAGCGTGGGAGGTGGGGACAAGGATACAGCGGCTGTGTCAGTGTTGCCAGGTCGTTCGTAAGATTTGTTCCATTTCGTGGGACATTTTAAATGCAATATTTAAATATGGGACAAATTAATTTTTATGGTAAATATTAATGTGATGGGACTTTTATTCACAACCTTATTTGATAAGCTATTACGGTCTTCATATTATCTACTAAATGTTTTTAGCACTGTTGCGTAATCGCGGTACGTTTTAAGTGTTTTTGTATGCGTATCCATTTTAGTAAGTTATTTAGAGATTTGTTTATTTAAACTCTTTGAATGTGTTTCTTGCATGTGAGTCCCTTCCAACGGCTAGGGGCACAAGGCGCTGAAAACTTACAAATAAATATAGCCCACGCAATATATTGTACATATTAACGGTCAGTTTAAAAAATGACGTCTCGAGAAAATATTAAATTTTGTGCTGAAATGGGATTATTGCATATGGAGCACTTGATTACTTGGCCTTGAGCCCATAGCCCTTGTTCCCTACATGAAGTAGGTTGCATTTTGTGAATTCGGAGATAGGGCTCTAGAAGGGTAAGTGGCTCGTGCCCTTAGCTGAAAGGGACATTCTAGGGTTCATATGAGCCCTTGCTGTGAATTCGAACATCAGCAAGTGTTACGTCATTTTCGCGATGCACTCGTCAAGAGCTTGAAGTGTCATAAGGGGCCGACCAAATCGAAGACTGCCATAGTCTCTCTTTCCGCCCTACAGTGCATGTTTATCGTCCTTTTCTTCAGACCAGTCCACAGTAAGTTTGTTTATCCACCAATACGAAATGTCTAAATACTGTTAGTGTTCCATACGCATTTTTTCCAAGGTGAGAAAAAATTGCGTAGATTTGCTTTGATCCTCCGAAGCCAAACAAAGCGGACTCCCACAATCGTTTTTTTTTTAATTGCAACATCTTCGATAGAAATGTTGTGTTTTTAATGTAATACACAGTGAACCGTGCCAATTATCATCTAGGTTCATAGGTCTCTGTGTCCATAACTGTTGCCCCATGTGTGGAAGAAAAAAACACAAAATAGAAAATAGTTACCTCTACCGTAGACGAGCCCAAAAAACATTCAATTTGCTACTCAGATATCCCATAGACGAACTAGACACAATTGGAAATTGCTTATTTGTATACTGCTTGGAATCTCCATAGCAACGTGAACTGTGGCTGGTTTCAAAAAAATGAAATCGTTTCACGCCCAGCTTCTGGTAAGCTGAATAAGTGAGTACCGATTCAGATCGCATCAAGCGTTTTCATTTTGGGAAGCACCGTAAATGCAGCACTGCATTACTCACTAGATGAACGATAATATAGAAGTTATTGTATTACAGTCCTTGAAATTAAAGTGAACCCTTTCTGTAGCGACCTCCACTGAAGACACTTTGAAACATACGAGATGTTTCTCTTGACAGCTGTGTAAACGGCCGTAGAAGAATAGGTATCATACACTGACGTAAAAAGTTGGCCTCATGAATGACTGGCTTAGTTCGTGGAATGGCCGTCAGCGCCAATATCACTTGCATAAAAATTGAATTGTGCTTTGTTATGTTCGTGTGTTCGTGCTGTATCTACCAGAATGCGTAAACATTCGGATGATAACACCTTGATCTCAGTCTAAAACATTATAATAAGTACACAGCCAATATTTGCAGTTAACAACCGAGTCGGCGCTACTTGCAACAGAGCAGGTGCGGATCCATTTCTAGGTTTTTTTTTTTTTGGTGGGGGTGGCAATTCCTTAAAAAGTGGAATTATGCAAACCACAAGTACAAATCTAGGGGGGATCCGAGGAAACTCCCTCGGAATAATTTAGTTTTTTTAAGGTGAAAATGGTGATATTTAAACAGTTTCCAACCCAAAGAATTAAATATACCACTTGAAAAATTGTAATGTTTTACGGATAAACTATGCTTTAAGAGATCTATAAAAACAGAATTTCAAAAAATACTCACGTTTTGATTTCAAAATAATTTAAACGCCTGTAAACCTCTGCACGAGTTTTTCGGGAAAATGTATCCAAATAAACATGTTTTTTCTTCTAAAATTTTACTATCACAGAGCTCTGGATGTTATTATGTTGATAGTAATAAAAATACAACGTTTACAATGTTATATATTTTTTTATTTCAAATCCATATCTTTATAAAAAAAGTGTTTTTATTTGTTTTACTTAAAAAAAAACATACTATACTAGTGTTGTATAACAGACTCCTGCTAATACTGTATCAACTCGACAAAAATGCCCCATCGATATGATGAGTAGTCAAGATTTTATTCTTGACGGAGTATTCCAATTATTCGCTCGACATCTGACCTTCTCGTTCCCCTAGACGATACGTGCCCTTAGACTGTCCAAGTCGTAAAATAAGAGTCAAGTTTAAAAATGCAACTATAGGTGGTTCGCAGTAAAGTAAGCACTTTTGAAGACCACCTTGTTCTGAATAAAATTAAAAAGTATTATATATTGAGTCCTCAGGCGTTAACTTCCGAGTACTGTATAATCTATACACACTTTGACTGTTGCTTTGTTCAGGCTGAAATTTGGCCAGAAATTATTAATTACCTGAGAGGAAAAAAAGTAACTAGGGTTTCATACTTGTTCACTTTACCCCGAACCACCTATACGCCACAACCGTTCTGCGCAGGCGCGATCAGTTGCAGAGCCGCGTATTAATTTTTTTTTTCCGTAGTTTCCTAACCTAACGAAACAGACCTTTGAATCAGAGCATACAATTTTTTTCATATTTTTAACTATTCTTAGTGAATTTAAACTAGTTAAAATTACAGTGGAACCTCGTCAATACAAACCTGAAGGGACCAACTTTTTGCGCTTTGTAATAATAAGGTTTGTGTTAACAGATTTTTGAAGAAAAAAAAAATTGAAAAATCTGTAAATATTTTATTAGGCTGTTTATCCCCAAATTACAAATATTATCACAATCATTACTACTTAGGCGCAGCCTACCTAAATTTTCAACCTCATGTATTTATTTTTATATTTCTACCAGACATTGTTTTCTCATTTTAGACATAAATTGTGCCTACATTATATTCTTATTAAAATTTTTTATCTCTCCTAATTTTTTCGTAATGACTCTTATTCGTAAAAATTTTCATTTTACTGGTTTAAGTAAGTCTCTAAAACCAGCCAAAATACCAAACTGAAAAAAAAAAAATACAATAAATAAGGATGTAGGTTACGTCTCCTATATAAAAATGACATGTTGTTGTACAAAAAAAAGTTGCTAAAATTTGAATTTAAAATTTAATTTAAATTATTTTAAGAACAAAAAATTTAATTTAACATAGTTTTATACATAAAGGAAATTATTACGCCTACTTAGCACTAAAGTCAATAATTAATTTATAATTTCATTCCAAGGGGAAAGAAAACCACTTAGTAGTAACGAGAATTTGTATTAACAGGATATGTATTACGGAGGTTCCGCTGTAATCTGAACTAATTTAAGCTAACCAATTGACACAAGGGAGACGTAGTTGCACTTCTCGCTCTTCTGCTATTAAGTAGTTATGTCATATCGGCAATGCTCCAAGTCGTGTTATCACGCTGTTGGTATGTCCTCGGGATGCAGTCGCCTCGCCGAAGAACAATAGCGTTTAGATGACGAAACACGGGAACCCAGTAATGACGACGCCTGAGCGGTCGTGATGTAGGGTCCAAGAATCGCTCGGCTTGCCGCACGTCTGCACGGCTCGGGCTATCTTTTCCTCGTCGTTCGCTACGTCAAACTTCCTGGGACCACTCACGCACCGACACTCTGTGCCCGATAACTCTGCCAAGTGACCCAATTAGAGTCGCCACTTACATGTTGACAAGCGTTTCTTAAGGACCCCGCGTAGAACGCACTTAAACTGCGTTACAGTGTTCGAAAATAAGTTTTTTTTAACTAAACTATTCCATATGTGTCCACTGCGGCAATACTAGATAAGAAAACACACTTTAAACGACGACGGAAAGGTAGTTTCAAAGCATCGCGCCAATTAGAAAAATAATTTAGGAAACTTTCGAAATGGCTAAAACAACTGTTTTAATAATCTTTTATCGAAAAAATACTACTCGCAGGTTCGTGCGAAACTGCCGTAGATGCATGCAATTGACTTTTCTCTAAACTTTCCACCAATAAAAAGATGGGGTCACCGCTCAAAGGGACCTACGATACCACTGCACGCCGTTTCAGTGTCTTGCGGTAGATTTGATACCGCAACGCATGAGCCGGTCAGTATCGCCCTTGGCGCTGTGACTCACTCACGCAAACACACGACCACCAGGCGGGCGCCTTAAGCGGTTCATATAATTAAAAATCAAAGCATTATGTCAGTCTTTGAGGCAAGGACACCCTAATTGAGCGCCGTGCGCTTAAGAAGCGATCAAATTGTGGTGAGCAATCAAAATTTTGCGCGCTTGCATTTTCCTGAACGAACAGCTCGCAAACTGGATCTACAACAGTATGATATTATTCCAAGTGTCGACAGACAAAGGAATTACCTTTCTGCGTTACCATAAGAAGACTGAGCAGCGTAGTCCCATTATTTTATGAGTACATTAGGACTAGACTAAAGCCAAACAAACTTGACGTCAATAGATAATAGTTTTTTTATCTTTCCTGGAAAATAACGTATTCTTAGAACAGTACGGGTATAAGCGTAAAAACTAATTTGGAAATATAACCTTACTAACTTCTGGTTTCTACCTGCGCTAGGAGCGTCCATATTTACGTCTCGTTGACAGCGAGGTTATTATAAACAGTTACACACAACTTCACACAAGGACAGGACGTAGAAAACGAGTAGGGCCATGACCTTTGTTAAAGAAACGTCCCAGCATTCACCTGGAGCGACTTCAGAAAACAACGGAAAACCGCACTCAGGATGGCCGGAGCCTGGGATCTAACCCGGGCACTCCCGAATGCGAGTCCAACGTGTTAACGTTGTGCTATCTCGCTCGGTTCGGGTGTTTTACAGCAAGTTATTTTTATCTCTTTCTTGAACTAAACATTACACCTGTATGCGTACAGAAAGTACATACACCTTCAAACTATATTATAAGTTTAAAAATTCAACATACTTGTTAGAAATATGTTGTGGGAGCACCTCAAAATTACTAAGTTTTAAATATGGAATAGCTTCAGACATGGGTTTGTCAGCAGGACTTTTTTTCACTAATTCAGACACCAAATCTAAGTTTGTAACTGTACCTAATTTTAACTTATAATAATCTGAATTTACCTAACTGTTTATAGCTATTTTACAGTTTTATTTCATGATTTCATGGGGCCCTTTGTAACATTAGAAACCTATGACAGAAGAAAAAAAACTTTCTTAGTAATTCCGTTTTTTCCCCCGGAGTTTTCTTATTTTATAACACATTTAATATTATAAATGTTAATATTAACTGGAGACAAAATTGTCTAAAGTAGAAATAAAAATAAACACACTACACAATTATAACAATGGCAGCATAATTATTTGCAAAAAAATATCTGAACAGCAACGTTTTACTATGGTACTAGAAGAAATGCAGTACACTGTAGCGGTACAATTTACTGAAGGTACAATTTACTGAAGTTTCCATGATAGTCAGCAGGTCTTAAATGAATTCTGTAGCAATGTAAAATAAGTATAGCGTTAAGTTCTAATGTTAGGGAAAAGTAAATATTTATGTGACAAAGCTGTCAAAAGAAAACAGCAGAAAATGTATGCAACATTTTAACACCTTGCTCCAATCCACCGATGCTGCGAAAACAACAATTGGGGTTGTATATTACTTTACTGATTATAGTATGTACACAGGTTTACAGTGGCTTATTTATGTCGTTCGTTTAACGAAAACGCAGCTGTAAGATTGTCGAGGTCCCTTTGAGCACGGTGTCTTTCCCCAAGCATTTTGACACGACCTATGTTCCATCTGACACTTTCAGTTTACCAAATTGTCACGATAACTCATTTAGTTTACAACAGTTATGACGCATTTGTTGATGTAGTGTTTAGCGTACCCAAATAATAATATTTTCTTTGCTCTTTCAGTTCTAAATTAGAAACAAAATTATCTGAATGCGAAAATTAAAATACGCTCCAATTAGAATCATGCTAAATTATTAGTTTCTCAAGTACTGATTAAAACATTTTCAGTTCTATGTTTTATTTTCGTAATGTAATGTTTGCCTTGTGCTATACGAATGGACGTAACTTGTGAAGAGGGGAAGGGGGTAGAAAATGATAGCCACCGCTAGAATATCCCCAACACTACTATTGTTACGTAAAAAGCTCTGGAGAGGTCGAATGTTGTGAAAAAAAAAAAAAAAATTTTTACAACATGTTTTGAAAACAGTTATTACTGACCCTTGATATTTTTGGAACTGCTTTGTTTCAGAATATTTTTCTAATGAAAGAAACAGTAAATTATCACTTTTAATACTGTTATAATAATAATTATTATTAATTATACGAAATTTGAAGTGCCGAAAAGTTTTTAACATTTATTTTTATATACCGTAGTTTTCATTTTACGGAAAAATTTAATTTTTGAAAAATATATATGTAATTGAAAACATATATTTAGGAATTAGTTAAGATTATTTGTAGTAATTAGACTGAACTTCTACCTGACTCAAAGAGGCATTACATCGACAAGCACGCAAACGAAGTCGCGGCAATAGCTAGAAACTAAATTACTAACACCAGTAGGAGCTGCGCAATTCGACCTTCCGTAAATACATACATAGGTCGTGGGGAAGACCGTTGTGCGCGAGGTTGGCCAGTGTGATGAGTCAAGCTCAGGCAGACGCGCCGCCCGGCACGTGCCATCAAGGTCGGTGACAAAGTGGCGCAGAGTGCAGAGTGGGAGGCAGTGAAGTTAGATCGTCAGTTCTCTCTTATGGTACGGGGCATTAAAAATTATGGTACATTGGCTCAAAACATGGTACATTTATAACAAATGTAAAAAATTACCATTTCGTCCATAAATTTGTCATTACTCAACAGTTTTTTTTTTTTAATTTTTCACTTCTGTTAATAAATAGGCTACGTATAAATGGAAATAGATCATGCTTTGAAAATCACAAAATTTTTAACAATTGGCATTGAAAGATTGGCGCAATGATCATTTACTATCAGAATTGACAGAAAATATGTCTGTCACAGTTGGTGTGTTCTCATATGTATGGTGTCTAGAGTCAGACTCGGAATATACTGTAGGTGTGCTGCTGTCATCCTCTTCATCATCTCTTCTTGAAATTACAGCAGCAAGCATCAATTCTTTTCTTTCGTCGAGTCGTCGAGTATACGCTACAATGAAAATCGCCAGAAATCCAAAAGGTAGTCAGATTATGGTACATTTGCATACCATGACTGGAACATGGTACACCAGGTCAAATAACGGTACAAGTACTATGAACATGGTACGTCTAACAACACTGGCGGTAGGGTTCGTGTACTCGAGCCATTGGACCACGTATATTCGCCCGCGCGCTGTCGCGTACTTCGCATCTCAGGTGGGTGGTAGAACGTGGATGGAGAAAGAAAGTAACGGAGCGAGAAAATTGTAGGGCTGACAACTTAGCGGGCGTTAAATTCTCCGAGGAAATGATGCAACACTGAGGCTGCGGTTGCACGGGAGCCACAGGCGTGCCTATAGGATGGGCCATAACCACGGTCGTAGAAGAACAGGTCTGGACACTCGCCTATCTACCAATGTATTTTGCTTGACCCCCTTGTTGTTTGGCTGTAGTTCGTCAAGTTTCCGAGAATGCTGTACTTTTTGGCGCTGTTTTCCGAGCGGTCGGACTAAAACTCCGTCCACTTTTTTCCATCGTTAAATTTATAAAGTAAATAAAGATTGCTGGAGCCTTTTCTTAAATTTGTGAGCGAAGAAAGTATTTCATAAATTGATAAAATATATGTTTTGATAAATTGTTTATCTTAGCGGAAAGGAAGTGGGCGGAGTTTAGTCCGACCGCCTTAACATCAGCGCCAATAAAACACAATATTCTCGGTAACTTGGTGAAGGTCAAACAACAAGGGAGTCAAATATCCAGGCGAGTGTCCAGACCTGTTCTTCTACGACCGTGGCCATAACCCCCTCCTTATATGAAGGAAGTAAAACGTCCAAGTAAAAACATACGAATTCCCGTAAACACACTTATAATGCCAGTACCACTGTTTTACGTAAGTAAGTACAACCATTCTTTGAACAATAATAAAATAACTATAGCCAGAAAGCATGACAGTAAAATAAACTCATATTCTTTATCCCCTATGAAATTTATTACGATCCATGTATTCCAATGTAAATAAAAATTGCAAAATTTTATAATGGTTTCAGTAAATTGGGGATTAGTATGGCTTGTTATTAATACTTATTAATATTATAGATACAGTCTTAACATTTTACTGATTAATGTTGATTATGAACTAACATATTTAAACAAACTGTTAGTTTCATCACAATAAAAAAAATAATTAGCTCAGAGGACGTGTTCTTTGCAGGTCATGGCGTGTTACGCCATAAATTGTTTATCTTAGCGGAAAGGAAGTGGGCGGAGTTTAGTCCGACCGCCTTAACATCAGCGCCAATAAAACACAATATTCTCGGTAACTTGGTGAAGGTCAAACAACAAGGGAGTCAAATATCCAGGCGAGTGTCCAGACCTGTTCTTCTACGACCGTGGCCATAACCCCCTCCT
>PNEQ01090321.1:0-30964 GCA_003012365.1 Medauroidea extradentata
ATTACCTTACCACTTAGAATTTAAAAGTTACTTACACAAATGGGGTGAGTCACCCCTACATAGCCGCGAAGGGAAACGTCACGGCAACCAACTTTTCATACATTAATGTGCTCCAATTCTTTGAGCTCTATGCCAATTTTGGTGGCTCTATCTCTTATATTTTCTAGTATTTTTCGAAAAATGTTTAAAAAATTATGTTATTCAACGTGGCGTAGCTCCCTTAATATTTACCACAGAATAGTGTTGGTTTCTATACCCCACATTATTTTCCATAACGAATCCCCTCCCGGACTTTGGCACATGAATTCTGGTCCATCCTGTATATATAATTTTTAGCTTGACATGGGCCAGAAACTGTATGACCAATTCAGAGACAGACTGATATATGAGGTAAAAATTACTGTACAGACTTGTTTCAATATCTTACGTACACGTGTACAACTCCGCTACGTGGCGGTTGGCAGAGTGTATTTCTGCAGAAGCGTTGCTCATTTGAATGTGGCCATGAGAATAAAGTTTCTGTGACAACAGAATTATTGGATTTGTAGTTCTCGAAGATACTGAGAGTTAAAAACGTCAGACAACTTATCATGGAGAATAGTTGCAGATGTAAACGTTAAGCACTGTAACTATTCGGTGCCAATTTCTTTTTACAAAAGACTATCAGCGGTGTCGATTTAAAAAATAACTATTTCAGTAGTTTATTTTGACCATTTAATGTGGGAGATTGTTTCTGAAGTTACTATACCATCAAAACACCACCGATAAAATACAGGTTTTCATGTCAACATCTCTTACAATTGTTTCGAAGACAGTTATACACACGTCAGTTGGTTAAGTTGTTTAATACTGTGAAACTGTATTAAAATAATATTGCCAACACGTTATCTTTGGACGCATACTTAATTTTAACCTTGGCCTAAAAATTATGCCAACTTAAATAAAATAGTTGTAAAAAAAGCCACGGTTGGAAATAAAATAACCTTTTTTTTACTTGAAATGGGACCCGTAAACAACGATTCAGAATCCTCTAAAACTAGTTAATTGCTGGTTGAACGTCGGCAGTGAACTTTCGTATAAATGTTAATGTTTGACCAACGTTATCCCACCAAGATAGTTTTATCAAAAACAAATATTTATTAAGGGAAAGTGAATATATACTTACTCAATAACACACACTATAAAGAATATTTTGGATCTAAGCATTGAAAGAGCAATTTTTTGAACATTAAAAATGGTTGGTTAATGTTTAGCGACAAGGTGTTAAGCATACGGTTGGCATTTGGAATTGTTTTTACGTTGGCCCAACATTATGTAACCAATATAACTTCACTACCGAAATTTATCAAACAAAAATAATTTCTTCAACTAAACAAAGTATTTTAAACGAGGGGATAAATTATAGTCTTCAAACTCTTGAATTATGGAGAATTTTTTAGATTCCTTTAATATGTTTATTTGAAACTAAAGTGTTGAGTTAAAAGTTTGCAACAAGCAGGTTAACACACATCGCAGGCTATTAGTATTATCTTCAGTAGGTCCTACGCTGTGTGACTATAACTTTCTTAACATTAGTTTGTACAAAATTATATGTTTCTATGTGCTAAATTGTTTTGATCAGAAACAGAACTAGCGTATTAACCAAACTTAAATTAGGTTGGTTATTAGTCCGTCATGAGTTGCCAAATTCACTATTAATACAATTTTTAATTTGTTGGTTCAACATGGTTTAAAATTGAATGTTAGTGGAATATGCATCTTGCCATTACTCTTATTGATATGTGAATATCTTAAAATAAAGACAATATAATAATATAAATATTGTCATATATTATTATCCAGCACTTGGCGACAAATATTTGTATTATACGTCGTCTAAAAGATGATACCAGGAAAGTGTAAGTTTCTTTGGTAGGAAGAGATACTGTTGCGTGCCACGTCCCTGGAGGCCGGTGGTCTGCGGCTGTTTCGTAACACTTTGTGGACTGGCCCCTGAATCATAGACCGGGCGGCTACGTGATGGAAGACACGCCGAAGCTACGTCATAGATACCTGTTCTAACTGCGTCTTAACTCTACGAGGGCGGCCTATGTGACTCAAATCATGTCCGAAACATGTGGTAATGTCTATTTTTAGACCCATGTAATTCGGGGAACCCCTGGAGTTTGGCCGGAGTATACAAGCGTAGAATCGGCACATTTGGGGAGAGTTCGCTATTGGTCGTGCTAGAGGAAGGTGCTATGCTTGTGGAGAGAGGCTGGTGAAGACATCTTGGTGACGTCAGTGTCTACTGTGAGGCGGCAGGCCGCATCCTTCGGAGCAGTGTTGGGCGATTCGAGAGGACTGCTGCGGCGGGCTGACGAGCGAAGAAGAGGTGCGCGACGGGAGTCGAACCGAAGACCTCAAGGGTGAAGACAGCGGTGCACTCGGGGTGCTGCGCAGCACACGGCGATTCATCACCACTGCGGACTATTAAGGTTGTACACTGTCACTATTTGAGAGACAGTTGATTGGATGTATGACTGAATTTTATTGTGATTTGTAGTGTTTAATTAATTGATGGTAGACATTGTTTGTGCTTTAATTGTCAAAGTTAATTAACGTGTCTGTGACACAGGAGTAATTGTATGCATAACTAATTGTGTTGTGAAAGTTATAGTTGATTGCTGTTTTGTGTTTTTGTAAGCTTTGTAAGCTAGTAAATAAATAATTTTATTAAACTCTTTTATTTCTAATTATAAGACCTCTATCCCAAAAGAACTCATGGGAATTGCCCACATATAAAGTTTCTGTCTTAAACTTGAAACAATACAATTTATTCTCCTTACGATTTATTTATTTGTATATGTGCGACATTAAGAGTGTATGGTATATAATTCAGCGCAAAATGCATCAGTTCACAATAGTTGGCTTCTCGAGGCCAATTTGCAAAAATAAAAAAACTGCTATCATATACTATAGTATTTTCCAACTTTCTGATTTTTTCTCGGGTAAAGTATGTATGAAGTACAATCTCTGACGCCGAAATCTTGTACATTTGATTGCGGTGCAAGACATAACACTTATCAAATTCTTTGTTATGGATAAGTGGTTGCTCATAAATTTGGCTAATATAGTTATCCAGGATACTTGTTTTGTTGTTTTTTCTATTTTTACTCTAAATTGTAGCACTAATGCTTATTTATATATCACGCCCTCTTTACCCTGGAAACCTGCAAATTCTTTATGGAAAATAAATCAAAGTATCAATGATTCTCGAAGTTTAGAAATGTTAAAATATACGAAAAGTGAATAAAATGCACGTATATAATCATGTCAGTGTCTATTTAACCAGAAGCTGATGGCAATTTTGTAGTTTAAATGGTTTTTCAGCCATATAAAGTTATGACTAAATTTGTATCAATTGTTAAACGATAGCAAAAATTATTCTAATAATCGAGAAATATTGCAAATAACTGAGGCAGCGTAAAGGAGAATACTGAAGAGAGTGTACATGTTTGCTATCCAAGATAATGTAATTTCATGTAATGCACAACTGGTATACAGTTTGTGTGTTTATTTTCTTCGTTACGTTTTGAATAACCGACACATAAATTGAAAGAGCTCTTAAACACTTTATATAACATAGAATACTATCTGTTTCTTTTCCATCAATCTCATGTGTTGACATCTGTACTGTCAAATATATATTTTTTAAACCACAGTCGTCTAGTTTTGGTTGTGCACCTACAGTAGCACACATCTGGCTTCCAATCGTCTCGTTATGAGCAACAAACTGACAGAGAATGAGATCAATTGACCTTTGCTCAACAGTTATATGCAGCTGGTCCTAAAAAATTACCGGGTACTGACGTCCACTATGATAGTGTGGTTTACAGCAGCCAATTTTAATTTTTTCCGATGTTTTTGATTCCCCAGAGAAACGGTTTGCGCAAGCAGCTCTTGGGTTTTTACCATAGTATCTTATAAAATGTTTCCCATCTTTCCTATCAATGGATATAAAAGCATACTTTCTGTCTATATGTACCCATACAGAAATTTTCTGCTGTATCCCAGTAAGCAAATAAAGTCTCACGAAAGCCAACACAGCAAACACAAAAAGTACCAACCGAAATTGAGCCGAAAGTAGACAGCAGGCCGATGTCTTTTGCCGGAGTCCAGCCGATGTATTTTGGGACCAGCGGCAAACAGTTGGCCGTCAAGACAGAAATACACCGTACAGATTCCGGCAGACATCAAAAACATCAGGCCAACTGCGGTTATAAATCTTTCAGGATACCAGCCCGATGAAGGCTTGACATCTTTACAGGCACTGAATCGGCGATGATTAATGCACGGGTATCGATTTTTAACTACGATATGGCATGGCACGCACTCAACAACCTACTTAAAATTTAGCATTTAGGGCGCGGTCAACCACAATTTTCATCACCATTTTTTATTTTTACCAGATATTTTTTTTATTGTTTTAGACACAAAATGTGACTAAATTTGGCACTTGCGAAATTTTTTATCTCTCATAGTTTTCGCGTTATGGCTTGTTGTAATCATATTTTGCATGTTTCTGTTTTAACGACTGTACTAAAACCAACTGGTACACAAAACTAAAAAAAAAAATCACAGTGGATAAAGACATTACAGGATACACTGCCACGCTCATAAAAATGAAGAATAAAATAATTTGAATTAAAAAAAATGCTGAAACTAAAAACCAAAATTGTAAAAATTCAATAATTTTCTTAATACAAATAATTTTTATTATTTATTTTTATGAGCATGACATTTTAGCCTGCAAAGTCTTTATCCACTGTGATTTTATTTGAGTTTGGAATATCAGTTGGTTTTAGTGTAATTAAAAAGGATACATGCAAAATTTGACTTTAACAAGCCATTACGTGAAAACTATGAGAGATAAAAAAAATTTATTAGATCCAAATTTAGTCATATTTTGTGTCTAAAATAAGAAGAAAAATATCTCGTACAAATAAAAAGTAAAGAATGGTGATGAAAATTGCGGTAGACCACGCCCTTAAAGAAGAATAATAGGATATATTCGATAATTTTTAATCACTTTACAACTCCCAACTATCTCAATTCTGCTATAATTATATACAGAAATGGAACATGGCAATCACCAAAAGTTTGGAACTGTGATAATACATATCAACGATTTGTTATTCAATCGAATAAAAACGTATTGTTCAGAAGAAAAATGCTAAGTACACAAAAAATTAAAAGTGTTAAAATATTTAAAATATAAATAGAGAAAAACATATACTCAAACTTATAAACGTATGTAGTGAATTAGCGCTTTTTAAAATGGCAAAAACAAATAATTTTATTTGTAATTAATGATTTTGCATGTACATACATTTCTTTAATAAAATGTAGGAAAATTTATAAAAACTAAAGTAAAAACTTGTTTTCAGAGACAGCGTTAGTTGTGAATTCCGTTGTCTTGACAAGTTATATTGTAAGGCAATATATATTTGTTCATATTATGACAAAATCGTTGAATTACTTTTGAAAAAAAAAAAAACTGCAAAGATAATGTAACATTGCGTTTTCACACCAAAAACCCGAATGTAAACGGAAGCATGTAGCACGAATACCCCAAACATCAAAACCAACTCATAATATAATGAAAGGGGAGGCATATTTGAACTACGAGGGATAATCGACATCTCTTGGTACACTGATACAAGGGTAAGTGATTGAAATAACTACTACTAGAAATTATAAACAAAATATGTTGTAGCAAAATACTTTAAGATACTGCAGATCTTAATTAGTTAATAATGTATAGAGGTACACATTATAAATCTATGACATGTCTGGCAAGTGTTGTAGTGCCTCAGATACTTAATTTATTGATGTCTCAAAGTGAGAACAACAAAGAAAAATACAGCGGTATAGTTAAATTATGTTTAAGTCTTATCAGCCAGGGAAATACATTAATTTTAAGACGATAATATCATCGAGATTCGGTTCACTCTGTCAATTTAACTTAAAAATGTTAAAAAAAGAGAAAAACTATTAACATTTTGCACCATCACTTCTCATATTCTGTTAAAAATAAACTACTTTCAAGACAAACTGTTTCTGAATTTAATTCTTCTTTTCTACGCTGACCATCAATATAACTTAATTATACCCGTTGAAATCCCTAAATAATCGCCATACAGAAATAGTTGTAGTAAATTATTTTAACTATGTTTTCAGGTTATTTTGTGAAGATAAATATAAATTATGAGTAATCCTTGTGGCCTGCGTTGTGTTTTCGTGTGCTAGTTTTTGTGTGTTCGTGTTCCATATCGCGTTTAAAAGCTTAGTAACTGTAGAATGGACATCATTAAGTTCTGCAAACAAATAATATTTAGAGAGTTAATCTAAGAGCACTTGACTGCCATCAGTCGCGCTGGGAAATGAGCTTAAGACCTCGTAGCCTAGAGATCGTTTTTTGCTCAAGTTTTAACACAGCCTGACTGAAGACTGGAGCAGGTGTCAGCTTCCGAAGCGGCACGACTAGCTCGTCTGAGAGAACCTCGTATGTTCTTTCGTGTTTTCGTTGCTTCTTCGTCTCGTATTGTGTTTGTGACGTCGCAGTTGTGTTACTCTGTTTAGTATGTTGCATTACTATCGTCTTATTCGTCTGTGCTGTCTTAATAATGGTGTCCTGATTTTTCTAAATTTCTTTATCTTTCTTTCTTTTTTGTTTTAAATTTAAAATATTTTCGCTTTGTATCTTCTGTGTTTTGACACAATTCTTCTTGAAACTTTTTAAGATTTTGTTATTTGTATATGTGTTGGCAATTTGGCTGTTGTTTTTCTCTTTATCGTTTCGCTTGTTTTACTCTTGTGTTTTTGTACACTGTGATAGCGTACGTCCACAAATTTTTACTGTGTCATTTACACCCATTGAAATAAAATCATTCAAATTTGTTTATATGTATGTATGTATATGTTTATATATATATATATATATATATATATATATATATATATATATATATATATATATTCATAGAATTTCTTAAAATATAAAGAGCCAAGTCTATTTAACTTGACAATAAAAACCGGAGACTGATGTCCTAGAGTAAGTACCTAAGGATTTTAGCTTTGAATGGGGTAATAACCGTTCTTTAGTGCAACAGAATATACCGTACATAGAATTACTTGTTACTTAACTTCACGACCATATTTTACTTTTGTAAACATACGTATTTGCATTCTAATAATCATATACAACCACACATGTTTTGCTCTTTACTATCCATAATCATTATCTGTCAACCGTGCACGTTAATCTTTACTGTAATTCACAGTCCCTAGATTTTACTCTTAAATAAAATTATGATCCACAGCTTCCAGCGAACTCACTGGAACACTCATAAAGTTCCACCGAACTCAAATCCATGTGAATGCACTTCCATAGTGCTCTAAATTTCTCAGCCTTCCACTTAAACCCTAGTGGTGATCCACTATAAAGTGAATTCCCATAATGATCCACATCCTCTAGCCCTGGAACTTGAAAACTAATTAACGTACATAGATTATGTCCCTATGTATAAATAAATGCCTCTAATGCTTCACAGACCAATCTACTTCCACATCAATCACTATTATAAGCTACACCCTCTAGCATGAGAGCTTAAATTTTGATATTGTTCCACATCATCCAGAAATTGTGTTTGAATTCCCATAATACTTGGAATTCAACATGCTTAAAGGTTAAACAAGCAAAGAAACTCTAATTGTTTTAAAGTTTATTTCTTCAAAATTCTATTAAATTTTAAATAATTTTAACTGATTTTTTTCCTTCATCTAAAATTTTCAAATATATTTTATACTGCGTGTCTGACACTATATTTTCTATATTTGTACACATAAATATCAGAATAATGAAAGGTCTTACAGTATTTCAATTTTCTGTGTCACGTAACAAAAACTTTCCCCTAAAATTAAAACTAAAAAAAAAAAATAAAAAAATAAGTAGAGTAATTTGTTTTTAACCGAACAGTTCAATGTGTAATTATATATTTCGTTATACATGATACTGGATAATAAGTACATTTTACAACTACGAATTGGAATGGTTTTATATTACAACTGACAGTACTCTAGTAATTAACATTTTAAATTAATATATTTTATATTGGGATATTTCATAATATACAACTATACATGTGTGTATACAAACAATTTAAAAAAAGTTATGAATAAAACGACATTCTTAATAAACTCACCTGAAGATCTGAAGGGTGCATGGATTATTAGAGCAGGTCTGCTTATTTGGCACCTTCGAAAGCTTTGAAATGCAGTTTATAAAGGCAGATGAACTGCAACGATAACCTTAGAGGATGCTGAATAACTAGACGAGACCAGTGCCTGAGGGGGAACGTTGGCAGCGTCCGTCTGGACATCATAAATGGTTCTGCAGATTTTGGATAGGCCTTGCATCACCAAGGTTGTCCCTTGCAGCGTACTTGCTAGTTTATGTTGTCAGATAATGTAGGGGCCACATTCATACACCGAAATTGGAAAGAATGTATTTTATTCTATTACTCGCTTCCGTCCTTTATGTTTAATTTCATTGTTGCTTCAAGCTAATGTGATCGATAAATTAATCTTCGTTTACACAATAGGGTAAGGTACAGTAAAGCAAGTTCTGCCAAAACTTGCCGGAAGATATTGCGGGAAATTTTTGTAACGGTGAAGATTGGATTTGAAACCAGCCCCACAGACACGCGTGATGTAGTGTCGTGTTAGCTGTGTAAAGAGGAGGTAAGTGTTGCGAGCACATGCGTATTAACATTCATTGAATACAAGTGCTTGAGTTCCTTAACACTCTTGACTGCCACTTTCAACAACACTACTTGGTGTATGCAAGTCGTATTGCCTGGACACACAGCAATTAAAGTGATGCTGGTCGTTTATAAAGAAAGAGAGAAAGTGTCTAACTCTTTGTTGTCATACGCAATAAAACAAAACAATAATGATAAGTAGCTACGACTGATAAGTGTGTAATTGTTTAACTCAGGTCACAGTGAACGTTAAAAGTTACCAAGAATTTGCTCAAAAATTTATTTTCAGTTGACATTATGAGTCTATTTTTGTTTCATTCCTTAGATTTGTTAATATAATAGTTTCTTTAATTTCGTAAGGACTGTAATGTATATATAGGCAACCAAAATAAGATTAACATATTAACATATAGCATGGAAAATAAATTTAAAGTCTTCTTTATATGCTTTTGAAGTACCATGCATCATTCCGTACGATAAATTATTTTGAAAGATCGAAATGATCGCAAGCTTACGTTCAACAAATCGCGTTAGAATTTCTCTAGTCGTTACGGCAGAAGAGTATACAACATACGTACCGCCTGGCCGTAGTCCGTTTGTGTTTTCAATCACCTAAACATTCCCTAGCGATCCATCACGAAGTTTAAACGGGCACGAATCGTCGCACTCATTACGGAAGGCGTAAAGCAGGCAAACAGTATCATGCTGTAAACACAATAGCGCAACAAACGCGATGCTAAGGGCGTCACGGGCATGAAAAAGTTGTCAGTCAGTGAGCATCGGGGCTCCAATGACGTCAGATCGTCCGCTAACAAGATATTTTATTTGCGTGGCTCATTTCGCATCGCGTCTGTCGCGAGATTTTGAATCCAGCATAATAGTCAACCAAAGTGAGGTTGTACGAGTATAGAGGAAGTACTAGCAGACACTTTCAGTGACGGTTGGTTCAAGTGAGTGAGTGAGAGATTTTGGTCAGCGCTTGACATCGAGGCCTTTAGCGCTGGTGAGAGGTGACATGATGTGAGTACGGAAAATTACCGGAATGAAACGGTGGGGGAAACGGAAGATCCTCGAGGTAACCCGCATCGCCCGATACGATTTCCCACGTTCGAAAATCCGGGTACCGACTCCGTCCGGAATCGAACCCAGATCTTCTTGGTAAGAGGCGAATGGTCTGACCATTCGTCCACCGCGACCCCTTAAGATTGTTCAGGAGCATGTCATTCTACCTCACCTTCGCCTTTACGAACTACATACGGCTACCGATAGCGGTTGCCACAGAAATGCCGCGGTGTAATTATCTATTTAGACCTTCATAAATCGTGTGCATGCGAGGGTTCTGCACCCAAGAAGTCTCCTTTGTCGTGTCGTCCTACTTGGTCACCAGATTTACTAATGAGAGTAGGACTCAAATTTTTCGCTTATGAGGACGTGCAGAGTGGCGTTTTCTTCTGTTTACAGACGATACCAGGATATTCTTTCACCACTACAATTGTCGTCCTAGGGTCTAGAGAAGAAATAGAACTAGCGCCACGATGTAGCATTTCCAAGAAGATTCACATATTCCAGGATGGCCTGTCATGTATTGGGCTGTGGTAATGCTGGGACGGTATACGCCGCTCTTTCTTTTAAACGCCGAAATTACAAGATATCGTTATGAACGCGAGGTGCTGCGACTGTGTGTACGTCAATTCCGTGAATAAATCGGTGATGAATAAATTCTTGTGGATAACAATTCAAATCCACTTCAAGTGGGGATGGTAGAAACCTTAATCCGTGAGCCCGACTTTGCCCGAATGCAACCGGTAATGAATTGTATATAATTTGCGTAGAATATGCTGAAGGGCAAACACCTATACCCACCTAATGGTTTTGACTAAATTAACGAAAATTTTAGTAGAAATATACTGAACGATAACTTTTCACGTTAACAGCATGGCTACATAGCAAACAAGATCTTCGTATAAATCTTACTACCACTGTTCCGACAATGATATTAAGGGGCGGTTTTAAACATAGACATAGCTATAGGTAGACCCAGTATGCCGCAAATATATTGGGGCAAAAACAACTTCGCTTCACTAAACAGCTGATTGTGGCCAGTTTTCGCATGGATGCTATTTGAATTTGCTGCAGCGTGCTGTAAAAATGGTCCAGAAATGTGTTGTCTACGGCTGTAATGAAAAATCAGTCAAAGGGACACCAATATTATTCAACAGGTACACTTTATTAACCGATTTAAATTCATTTTTTATGTATAGCTTGAATTTGCTTTTATTCATTTGGTGTTAAAATTCAAGCTTTGTATGTATATTTGTACTTGTGTTATGCAGATAGTTACTTGCGTATAAAAGAACAACACATGGATTATTTATGTATGGAAAATTTATTGTAATTATATTTTGAATGTGCCTTGTTTGAATAATTTTAAGAACATATTGCATATTTGTACTTCTTGTGCAGATAGATTCTTCACATATTAAATACCAGGATTTCAGGTTATTTTAGAAATTTATATGTTTTTGTAATGTTGTGGTTATTAATTAATTTGCCTTGTTGATTTTTTTTATAATAAATATAGAATATAATTTACATACGTGCTTGTGGAGATAGTTTCTTGGCCCTTGGTGAGTTTAGCAAGTAATGGAAACGGTTCGTATTTTATTAAAACTCGAAAACGTTTAATATCGTCTGGAAAGTACAACATTTGTAATCTTAAAAATATAGCATTTTACTGGTTTTGTACAATTCATTTACAGTGTTACAAATATTGCTGAGAACTGTTCACAAGCTGGTATGCTGCCTTATATTTGTCAGTGTGCCATAAATTGTTTGTATAGTGAAATTATTGCAAACATTTTTATACTGTATTCGGTGAAAGCAGAAATATGTAGAAACAGGGGCTATTCATTATAACATGCTCGAAATATAAGTTCTTAGGGACATTTAAAAGTTTATACAAAAACAGTCTCAAATTTCTGAGCTTATTTACATTTATGTTAATGCTTACACTTTGCTTTTTTGAAATTCTGAAAGACAGAAGGTAAAATTTGCGACTATACTACAAATTATATTATCCTTACACTACAGTACAAATATGGCGATTGAGCTAGTAACATATGGGGGGGGGGGGTAAATGAAAGTGAAAAAAAGTTATGATTGCTTACTTTTTTCAGAATAAAATGTTTTTTTGTAGGAATTCATAAAACGATTTTCCTACATGTTAACGCAGCCGTGACTTAATTGACTTCATATTTAAACATGGGACATACAAATAAAACCAATATACAATAACCACAATGTATTCAAATTAGTGACTTATTTCACTTTCATTTTAACCCCTCATATAAGTATGCCTCTATCAGTTGGGCATATTATTTTTAACATTCTTCATTTGCCTGACAGATTGCGACCAAATTACACATTAACAACTCAATCACCATGTGTGTAGGGGCCACGGTGGCCGAATGGTTAGACCAGTCGCCTCCCATCAAGGTGACCCGGGCTCGATCCCCGGCGAGGTCGGACCCCGGATTTTTGCCGGACAATGCCGTTGGTCGGCGAGTTTTCTCGGGTATCTCTCGTTTCCCCTGCCCTTTCATTCCCGTATTGCTACGTACCCACCTCATGTCACCTCTCACCAGTGCTAATGACCTCGATGTTAAGCGCTAACCAAAATCTCTCACTGACCATGTATGTACTATAGTGTAATGTAAATAGAATTTGAGGTATAATCGCAGATTTAACATTATTCTGCTCAGAATTTCAAAAAGGTGAAAAATGATAAAATTCAATATGGCGATTGAAACCGAGTCTTAAATTAATTAGGTACCTGTTACGTGTATGCTCGTCCGGAGCCCGCTTAAAGAAACTCCTCTTGCTCCCACGGTGTAACTTAGCCAGAATTTTGTATCAGGATGTATTTGATAAATTAGTTTAACTAAAATTGATTAATCAGGATTAAGTTACCTACAACCCCTATCGCTAACAACACTTTTGTTAAGTTTCCAATTTGGTTTTGAAAAATAATTTCATTGCGTACTCTTGACCAAGTACATGTCATATTTCACTAGGATTGGGTATAAAAAATATTACATTTGCTTTGATCACTATTTGGGTCGTGTCTGAATTCGCCCTCTCGAGGACTGGTTTCATGTCGTAGAAAAGTGAATTTTGGATGGAACAAAATATTGCAGCCAAATTCACAGAAAGGCCACTATTGCACAATAGAATATAGTGATTAGCCAATTGTATAGCTACTGTCTCATTCATTGCAAGTTTTGGCAGTATGTTTGTTATTACCGAAGCCTTAGTACAATTTTATTTTCCAGAGCATAACTATACGAGCAAAGTTGATAGATTTAATGGAATCCCAACAAAAACTACAATTTAGACAGTGCATTATAGCTGAACCGTTGAATTTATTTACAAGTGCATAATTTAGGTTATTGCAGCAAATACAAAGGTGTCAAATATTCAAACATGGCGTAAACATTAAACATTTTTAACCCAGTGTTGCATTCCTTTAATTATTACCAAAATTATTAACCACAGACGTATTTTGAATGTAAGCTAAACAATGTCGCAGAGTGTAGTAGTACCATATATCTTGTCTGATTTTGCATTACAACCATAATTTACATTATAAATGTAACAATGGGAAAATGTGGGCGGAGTTTAAGTCCGACCGCCCGGATTATAGCGCCAAAAAGTACAACATTTTCGGTAATTTGACGAACTAAAGCTAAACCACACGGAGGCCAAGAAAAATACATTGATAGATAGGCGAGTGTTTAGACCTGTACTTCTACGACCGTGATCCGTATATATTTCGTTGGTATTAAATCACTAACACTCGAAACATACATGCAAATACATAGATTAACACATTAAAATACATAGAATAACACTTACAAATGTTAGCACATAGTGGTCTTCCTCCTTCCTATGTTTCCACAATGTGCCCACAAAATGTCGCCGTACAACATTTTGCACTAAAAGATTCGTCTTTAGCCCAGGATGCGTGTGGTGTGGTTACTATACGTTTGTTTCTGAACAAACAATATCAATTGAGAGAGAGAGATAGAGAGAAAGAGAGGGAGGAAGAGAGAAAGAAAGAACATTTTAAATAGTATTGTTTTGAATAATAAACAGATGATGCATATATGACAACTGGGTTTTTATTTATCTTTTTCTCGTATCGCTTTTCTTATTATCATTTGGCAGACTATCTATTCCACATAAATTATACACTTTATTAACTATACTACATAGATGTTCTTTAAATCTGGTGCCGCGTGTAGATGCTGAAATAATTCTGCTCTGTCCGCTTACACTGTCAAAAAATGTATAAAAATACGCGTACACATAGCTGGCAATTTTACATTTTTGTACGTGTGATTACGAAATACAATGACATTAAGTGTAATTATACACAACTGTTCTTGCTGATCCAATATATATATATATATATATATATATATATATATATATATATATATATATATATATCTTTGTTTAAAAAACACAAATGTATACACACATTTACTATAATATTGATGTAAAATTAATTTTTTGAATGTATATGTGAAAATAAAGTCAGATATTGTAATATTACACGAAATTTTGAGTTTTATAACCGCACTGTCTATGTACAAATACACCGATTCAAATGTAAAACTGCTTTTTTCACAGTGCAGTTTTGAAACGGCAAAATGCATATAAATTTACTCGATCAATTTGCGTAGGTACAGTATCATATCAAGTATGCGATTTAAGCATATATTTGAACAGAAAGCTTTGACAATGTTACCATCTCTGACGTGCATACATGATCACATACTGTGAACTCCAGCTTTGCTCCAGTTTGACTGTGTTCATCTGAAAAATATTTTCGCTAAACGAAGTTGTAGTCATTAAAAGAAAAAAAATATAAACTTACTTGTAATACAAATTATCAATACGGCAGTTGACTTGGTATAATAAGCTTGACCATCGCCCAATTATTAGGCCGTGCGATATATTAGTGCAGAACAATTCAGCAAAAAAAATGGGTGGTAAGAAAGAGGAAAAGGCTTACATTGCGCATTTGAAAGAGCTTGCTAAAATAATCCAAATTAATACCAAAATCAACTAATTAAGAAGGCTATTTAGACTGAAATAATTAAACCCGGTATTACAAGCTGCATTGGTCTCGTGGTTACGGTTGTTGACTGCTAACTCTAAGGTCGTGGTTTTGAATCCTCGCACGGTCAGCATTTTTGTTAGTTGAAATAGTCGTAAGTTTCTCGAGATAATTTGTAATATACGAATCACTCCTGAAATTAATAAGTCTTTCAGATATAGGCCTACCTCATATAAAGGTTCCAGAAGAACTCAAATATTTTGTACCAGATTGCCAATTTATTTCAAATATACTGTATTTTTTTTATTTAACTTTAATTTTATTTAATTACGTTTTTTTTCCTTTGAAGTACGGGTTATTTAACACAACACTGTGTTAAAATACATGTACCGCAGCACTGTTACTACACATGCAATTTATTGTATTTTTACCGCAATGTACTGTACACTCTAAAAATATTTTGTATTTTTACAAAGGAAAGCCTTGGAATTCCAGTTGCCAAAGAAATTCCTTGTAAAACTACAATGGTTATCCTTGTAATAAAATACAAAATAAATGTTTGTAAAATTACAAGTACTAGCCTTGTAGCTGTACTTTTATTAAGGAAAAAAAATAATGTAAATTTTCATTTTACCTCATAAATAACACTGAACTTATTTATCAAATACCTTATGAATAAAGGACGTATATAAGAGATTACTTTGAATCAATAAAACAAATCTTGGGAGGTACTAAGTTTCGAACCACTAACCCCACGCTTAGAAATTACGCATCTTACCCCTTTTTTTTAATTTTTATAAATTTGTTCATATTGAAAACAATGTCTGGTGCAGTGGCGATGTGGAAGCGTCCACATCATCACTGCACCAAACATTCCCCCCTTTAATGTTACGTAATTCGAGTGACCCTAGTACTTTACATGAGACAATTTGTATAGTGACAATTTATGAGACCCAAATGGACAAACACAAATTTACACTTAGCCTGACGTGGGAATCGAACCCAGGATTCCCCGCACCAAAGCCAGCCGCTCAACCAACTGAGCCACGGGGGGTCGGCACCCCTAGACCACTGTGACTTACGTATCATTTAGTCTTTATTTATTTGTACGCATTCAATGTAATGTTCAGTAATAATTCTTCCTTTTAAAACAAGCAATTAATATAAATATCCACTTTATTCCAGGAAAATACCTTTAAGAGGTTGTGATCTTTGCATAAGTAATTTCCGGCGAACTTACGAATTTCGTAGGCTACACAATTTTTTTTCTATTTTTTTTTGCAAACAAAATCCTTTTAACGTTATAAACTAATAATTTTACAAGGAATATTTTCAACATTTACATGCGTTTGAACAACCACGAAGAGTGCCTTGTCATATTTAAAAATAATTTACAGTGCAGGAACTGTCGGTATAGATACAAGGAATCCCTTTGTAGTATTACAAAGTTTACATTTGTAACTTCATAAACTAATAATTTTACAAGGCTATTCTTTGTACTTTTACAAGGACTTGTAAAAGTACAAAGAATATCCTTGTAAATTTTACAAATTTTTTTAGAGTTTAAAAAACACGGACATAAGTTGTGTAAAATTACACGAACGTGTGTGGAAATTGTGCTGCCACGTACATTCGTGTAAAATTGCACAAATTTTTTTACAGTGTAAGTATAGCATCATTCAGCTGACAAAACCATATTTATTAGTTTGGCGATATAAAAAATCGTAACATAGAATTCTATGAGTTTCAATTCGCTTGGCACCTACAGCCTAGCAAAGTCGGCATTTGTTATGCAATCGTATTAACGTTGATTTTGAAGGAACCTATTATGAGATAGTATATCTTGTGAAATGTAAAATCATTCTGATAACTTGAACCTTTGACAGATGATAACTTTGTTTATGCTAATTTTGTTGTGATACTAAATTTTACTAGTGTTACGGAATTTTACGAGAGGTATTTGAGAGTCACTTGAAATTTTAAATGTTTAAAAAATAGTTAATCTTAAAATTTTAATTGGTTTAACGTAATATGAGTAAAAATTAGCAATAAATTAATTCTAAAAAGCGCTGATGTCAACGAGTAAAGTGTGAACTCTGGGTGAAATGCCTCGAAGCTATAAACAGTATAAAATGTGTGTTTAGTCTGGCAGGCGGTGAGAAATGGACTTATCTTTTGAATAACTTCAAACAAGGGCAAGGATACTAAAAATAGTTTTAGAAGATACCTGTATTGAGTTCATTTTCAAAAAGTGAGAACCCCAGCTAGAACATCCGACGTGGGATATGCCCTTAACGAAGGTTCCTGGTATTGTTTAACAAAATTCTAAGAAACGTACGCCATAAACTAAAGGCTACAGAATTTACGTCACAAGTCACTATCACCCGAGAGCCTTTAATAATTTGTGACTAACTCATTTAGATATATATTATTATTGTGAATTTTTCACATCAATGATGTGGTGTCAGTTTTATTGTGGCAAATGTTTATTAACCAACCCTGAGATAACTGCTCTGAATTAGTTACACACCTTTTCTATTTATAAATATTTGTCGTAACCATGAAAATGCTCTCTTTTCCCGGCGCTGGTGATTGTGGACTAACTACACATGTTGGTGGGTAAATGTTGTTTTGGGTTTTGTTTCCACCACATAATATCACTTCAAATTGTATATTAGTAAAGAAATTAACTATCGTAGCCAAGATAAATAATCAAGTACCGGTATTAAATTGTATGTGGCATCTATCATTTCAAATGTTTAACTACTAAAGCACCAAAATTGCAATAAAACTACGTTTTACAAAAGTAAGTAAAACAATACACACACACTGATAAATCTGTTCACTCATTTTCATTAGTTGTGCTTAGCAAAACCAAGCTTAGTATCATGAAGGTTGTGTAATGCTCTATCCCCTCTAGGTTGTGGGAAGTGTATGTAACAATCTTAACCTTTTTTAGTTTTTAAACATTGTTATAAAGCACATTAAAATAATACAGAAGTTCTCTGACGAAAAATAAAGACCAACGGAAACAATTGGAATAATAATATTATATTTACAACAATTTAGGAACTGATAACTTTTCTTCTAAAACGTGAATTGTGTAGTGTGCTAAGTATTATTTTCTATTATGTATTCATATCCACTAATACTATGAAATATACATCTCTGATTATTTAATTTGTATCAATAATTACCTTTACTATTATGATTTATTTGAGAAATATTTAGGGTAAATAATTTACAGGAATTTCTGGATAGACAGTAATGAGAGACTTTGTTTTGAAGTTGTGACAGAATAAATAACTGGAAGTACAAACAGAAAATTTCTATAGGCCTAAGCTGGCGGAGACAGTTAAACACCAGCGTGCTGCTTGATCCAGGCCCTGAACGCCGGAACACTGGAGTACACCCCTGGGTGCCCAGCGCGGGCGCACCCTGCACCGAAGGACACGACTCCGACCAGCTGGTTGCTGTGCACCAGAGGACCACCAGAGTCTCCCCGGCAGGTGTCCTTGCCTCCAGCCATCACACCAGCACACACCATCGTGTTCTGTATCTTGTTGCTGTATGCCTTGTTGCACTGCGCGTGGCTGATGATGTTGACCTGCACCTGCAGCAGCTGCTTCGCGGCAGGGCCGTTCTCGGAGGTATCGCCCCAGCCGGATGTCACCACGCTGCTGCCGTCAGCAGGCACCGAAGATGCCAGAGAGATAGGTCGCACACTGGCGCTGTACACGAATGGTGTGGCTACCTGCAAAATACATGTTACATTATCTCGGGAATCTCCCGTTTCTCAAGCCTCCTCATTTCGGCGCTGCCGCTCACATCATGTAAACGCTCCCAGATATTTAAGAGCTAGATGTTTAGTGGTATCTAAATAATGTTTACTTACATATGAGTACGGTGAAACATATACACTCTGTTTAGTATTTACATTACTGTAAAAATATTAGCAATGTTTGGAAGGTATGTATTGATAAAAAGGAAAATTTATAAAAGGCTTTGATGTGCTCAATTTAACGTTGCACAAGCTGTAACGTAACTTTAGGAGAACATAGTGAGGGGCTTAGATATATTATACCTTAATGAGAGAAATATCATTGATGACGACAGTGGTGCCAACTGAGAAGCCGGCGTGGTTGATAATCTGCGTTGCCTGATGCACAGAACCTCCTGTATTACGATACGTAGATCCAACTCGGATAGTCACTTCTTTCACCACATCGCTGGAACAATAATATTACATGCTTGCAAAAAAATATGTAATACAGCACTCTCATGTTCAAAATATCAAAATATAAGTACATTTCTTAATTCTTAAAATTCTTTATCACTTATCATACCAAAAATTTTATATATCTCTTCCTGACTCATGTAGGCCCTATTTAAGAAATTTTGTTTTTGTAGAAACTTAGCTAACTGCCTTTATTTGTAATATGCACGCTGCATTTGTATAAGTTACCGTTATTGTGTAACACAGGATACTAAAAACCATTATACTAATAATAACTCGCGATTAATTCGAAACAAAATAACATTAAATAACGTTTATTACTTACAAAATTATACATATGTTGTAGAACTACAATGCTTACATAAAAACATTTTCCAATAACGTTCTTAGGTCGCAACAATTATTACTTTTCCTTGAGGAGTAAATTTATTTACCTAAGGTGTACAAGCATAAATGTTTTATGTATATAAATTACGTGGATGAAGTAAGATTATCAACTACGCCTAGATAATTTAATGTTTGGTATGAGAAAGTAAAAATACACACGTTCTACCTTATAGACATACATGGTAAAGACTTTATACATTATATTCATATAAAATTACAGTTAAAATACAAATAATTAGTTTTTAATCTCATGTTATGACTAACATATTTCTTGTGTACTATAGTACAAAGAAAGAAACTTTGAAGTATGCACACTAGGTTTCAGAGTATACAGTTACACAACACTACTTTTATACTTAAATATAATTTACAATTATCGGAAAAATTCTAGCATATAGAAATATGAATTAATTCATTTGAAACATAAGTTATTAAGGACAAGCATTATTTCTGGCGTATGAAAGTCACCAAATAAAGTTTTAAGTTCTAATTGATTTGAATGAAACTCGGTCATAAAAAGTATTACTTGAAGATCATTCTGATATTTATTGCTACACGCAGATATTTGTAACCATAATGACAACACCAAAAGTTCCAAATACATTTCTGAGTGCAATATATATATCATCCAACGATCCACTTCATCGTAAACCCTCTTATCCAGCCAATCAAAAATAATTGGCATTTATGTAGCATACGCAGCATAGTTACACTAAGTGTCGAGTTGTTAGGTAATGCGCTTATGCCCTAACGAAAACTCGAGCATATATTTTTTCGTACGGGTTCTTTTCAATGTACAGTTTCCGATAGGTAAAATACAAACTATGTAGCGTTTTCTTAAACTTAATTCACTATCTAAAACAAAATTTAAATATTCTACATCTAGCTTTAGAACAGTAAGTTATTATGCGTCGCGGATATATTTGTTTAAAAGAGTTGGCGATTCAAACAAGTGTTTGCGTGAACTATTTATTTTTAATTTATATGTACGAAGACAGTTATATTTCGCTACCCCACTAGCAAAAGAAGGCAAATACGTAAATTTTTGTTAACATAGAAATGTCTGTGCCATTACATACTCAATAGTGATAGCTGACAGTTATAAATGAGTAGTCTAGTCCCAAAACTCGTCTTGTCCATTACCAAGGACAAATATTTTCTGAACACGTTTGTGTAGCTTTTAAATGTGCGCTAAAGTGGACATGATGATGGTTTCCGAAACCCGCCTTATTCAATAACAGATACACTACAAAAAACTGCTTTCGCCTTGTCACAATTGGGCATGCAAATCAGTTTTTCGCGAATTGCTCAGTTTTAGTGAAAATGGGCTAGTGGAGTTTTGGAACTGGACTACTCAAGTAATAGTTTTGAGCTCCAAAAATAAACTGTAAAAATTTGATTAACAAACAAAAACTCCCCAGACTTAAAATTTTCTATAGTTTCTTCAAAATTGTTATAAGCAAATATTAACAGTTTATTTGTATGTAGTTATACAGAAGGAAATTTGCACGCAAGCAGATACATTTATTTTGAGATATTCATATTAGTATATGAAGAAGGTTGGAAGTATATTGTGTAAAAAGGACCAATGTTGTCCATAGTATTTTTAAGAAAAATAACAGCCTAGAAAAATAGTTGTATACAAGGTTTGGATGTACGTAGTAAACTTTGACGTAGTATATAAACTAGAGTTAAACAGTAGTTAATTCTGATGTGTAATAATCCAGACATAAAATGACAGCAGAAAAGCCATACGTATCAGTTTATCGTAATTGCGGAGAAGGCGAAAACTATATTTTACTTCCAAACAAAAATATTTAACTCGTAGCCTAGGAGCCTATAGCAATCAGAACACTGGCCTCTGGCCAAGGCGGCGCGGGTTCGCTTCTCGTTTGATTTTACCTGGATTTGGGCTCTTGAAATTCTTGCCGAATGTTGCCGTTGGTCGGCGAATTTTTACAGGGATCTCCTGCTTTCCCTGCACCCTACTCCAGTGCTTCTGCGTACTTGCTTTGTCATCACAAGCTCTGTAATCCTCGCCCATTACACAGTGACTCGCAAACGCATACATTTGCAAAAACAAATAAAGCAAGGCACTCCGAGTGTGTTCTGCAACGGGACGGAAGCGGACACGGATACGCATGCGGTAACGCAAGAGAGTTGGTCAACTCCAAACTCTTACGTACCCGCGCTGCGTGTAACCAATAGCAATCGAGCGCATCGTGTTTCGCCACCATTTTTGTTTACATTTAACACGTTGCATTTTCACGATTAACATTTAAATTCACCTTCGTCCACTGTGTTTACAGTAATTTTTGTTTGTCATTAAAGGTCTAGGGAAAATTTTTGTGAAGTACAATTTGATCAATTAAACGTACGAAAAAAAAAACGGTTTCATAACACATTGAGCAATTTTTTTAAAATTAGAATAGTGTTGCTGTTTACATTTCTTTTTCTATAGAAAACCCTACTTCGAATCGCTACACAATTTATAACATAGTTAACTACTACCTAATGTTAAAATGATTTTTCACTAATATAGAAAATTTAGCCTTTTAGAGAAATACTTTTTAGTTACCTAGATTGGAAGTCCGTACGTTTACACATGCGTTTTCATTTATTGTAGAATATAACACTTGATTTATAGTGTGTGCTCGTTTGTTTGACTTCTCCGCAACCGCTTTCCTACGCTTCCGTTTCACTGTAGAACGGGCCTAAGGGATGACAAAAAGGTTTGTCTAATGTTTGTATACTTACTGAAAGCTGCAATGAGCAGCGCAAAGTACGAAAGTGTTGCTGATTATACTTGCGCCACATTCTTGGTTCCCTTTCACTTCGTATGCTGCCTGAAAACAAATACATGTATAATTAGCATCTTTAAATTTTGAGGTGAAAAATATTGTTTGTTTTGACCTTCCAGTTCCAGTAAATTTAACTTGTAGCCATGTAAGAAGATTTACCCCTCCTGATTATTTTTATCGTAAATAAAAATTTAATGTCCTTTTCAATTACATATATTATAATACTCATTAATAGAGCCGCGATTTTATGGCGAAAAGATTTTTGCAACATTTAGTTTCGATGAGTCATGTGCACACCTGCAGCTCTGCTACACCGTCTGTTGTTGGATGATTTTACTCTCACTTGCCTTGGCAAATTATAGACGTACAGACTCACAATAATCTTATTCTGATTGGTGCAGTCAAATGAGAAACGTGTCTGAACAAAGACACGCTGCCAATAACCTTGAAACAGAACTGCCGATGTGCACGCGAGTCACTGAAACAAAGTGAGGCAAAAATCTTTTCGCGACAAAATCGTGGCCCTACTCATTAATTTTGCGAATGGTAAAATCTATATTGAAGTTGTAGTTTCAAAACACTAACTTAAACACACTTAGTGACGTCGTGTAACTGTAACTCACTGTACTCAAGTTCGTGAGTACATATGTTTGATGCCTGGCTCAGTAATTGCTAAATACAGTTTCTTTTTTTTTTTTTTTTTTTTTTTTTTTTTTCATAATTTCCTGACAAAACTCCAATTGAATGCTGAGATAATAACTAAAGACAGACAATGTCAGACTAATCTTCTAGTGGTTGTTATTGTATGTAATATGTGTGTAACCGTCTCTGATAATATCGTTGTTGATAAGACGCAAAGCCCAACAAAGGTAAAATATGAATTGAACATAAAACTAAACTGTGCGACGCAAAGTTAACCCAAAATTAGACAAAGACTTGTCGTCAATTTGCGGTTATTAATACAGACATTTTTGAACTAATTCTCGAATCGGCCCTCTGAAAGGATTATATTCTTGGGTATTTTAAATGTATTCGTTTAATGATATGTAATTGTGTACGCTAGCTAGTCCAAGTATAGACCCGCGCCGAAAAGAATTCGTCAAAATCAGTTACACAAAAAATTATATAATTACGTATTGTAAGAAACGGTGAATATTTATTACTAGAGCTACTTACTATGTACAACTAAATGGAAAAATTTAATTGAAATATTTATAATATACTAAAATTTCTGGGAATTTGGAGCAGGGCAGAAATATTTCCAACTCTACTTATACATGGTGCAGTTACACAGATTTCTGTTTCCCGTGCACCAGTGGCCTTCTCAATGACTCGCCAATGTTTTCGGGCACTGACACCTTAAAACAATTGCTACCGATTCCATATTTGCCGTGTAACTAAATGCAGGAGTTTTATTCAGTTTATATAACTAACACGTTGCATTCTTGGCTCCTAAATTGTTCGACCGCAAGACCGATACACATATTTTTTAAAAAACAAGTCATAATAAATAGATTCTGGTTCTCAGTAAAACTTTTGTGTTTATAAAATATTTAATAACAATAAGTAAAGAACTATTAAAAATCAAAACGTAAACCGTACAAGAGGAAGCAAATACCATGGAAAAATGTATTCAATATTTTTATGGATCATAAATGTTCAAAAAATAATATTACAGAAATATGCTTAAAAAGCAAACTGAAATCCTCTACGTATATTTTTAACTTGAATATTTATTTATTTTGACGCTTTGGTTTACACTTCATTATGGTAATTAGTTTGCTATGTTTACAAATTATTTTCTGTTCTTATCTCTCCTTCCGTCCGTATTTACGATGGTTAAAATGGATTAATGAAAGACTAATGATGTGCACAGCTAGCTAAAGAAAACTCACATTTCTGGTTATAAAACAATTGCCGACGAACCCACGCACCTCGGGTTGCAGATTCCGTTGACGTTAACCTACTTTGACTTATGTTAGCGAAACAAATAACTATTTTCTCCAGTGTTGAAAATATAATTGACGGAGTTGAGTTATTTGGGAAACGGCCGCGACTACTCGAAAGTCCACTCGACTGGTGACCCCTAAGTACGCTGTCCACTGCCCCGCAGTTTGACGACCACGAAGAAAATATCCTTTTCCCACCGGAGTTAAACATGCGTTGCTTGCTTGCTTACATATTCGTGTCTCTCCCAGCATTCCGCGTACTCCTCTGTTAGACTTGCGTCTCTTCCCCACCCCCGAGCACAAGGAGGTGACGAAGTTCCTCTCAGCCAACCAGAGAGAGGCACCCTACTTCCCACGAATGCGTGAGTCCGCTATTAACGGCCTTCATTTTTTACACAAAACAAAGTCTTACATTTTAACATCACTAAAATACATAAATAATCTTCTTACTTTTGAATATTATTGACATATCTTAATTAATACATTATTACAATAAGTATTTCGTTACCAGTGTGCCGGAGAAGGCGGGGGATGAAAGAGCGGGGAGAGAGAGAGAGAGAGAGAGAGAGAGAAAGAAAGAGAGAAGAAGGAGGGGGGCAAGGGCTATTCTTTCGGCTCCAAAGCCCACATGTGGCTTTTTAGTTGGCCTCCCAGGTCGCCAGTCTGACGGTTACTATTAATCACAAAAACTATGATGAACATATGTGAACTTATGCTAATTACATTACTATATTTGACCAAGTGGCACTTTGTAGGTTACATTGATACCAAACAAGACATATTTATTGCACGATTTATGATAGTGATAGTTTGAGATGTTTCTAATTACTATAGATGGCGTATCACATACGCCTTGATGTTTGACGAGTACGTCGTAACTGTATATACCTCTGACCATTGCACTGTAATAAATATTAATGTTGAATCCACTTAATAGAAACTATTGCATTTACAGAAAAAAAATGTCTTAAATTGTAGCTTTTCACTACATTTTATAGTATTTATGAAATATGCCCGTTACAAGTTTCAAACGTTTCAAAATATACACAATAAACCTAGTAGATTAACACTGCGTCTAATTCTGACAATTAATTAATTTTTTTCTGATACGCAAAGAATCTAAAATATGGATGTGAAAACATCCTTATATTTTTTTCGTTTGACTTTAATATACAGTTGTATACATGTACTATGCAATATAATCATAATATTGAAAACCAGTATCTATTAATAACAGATATTTCATTCCACAAAAAAGGTAATGAATGGTAACGTTAACGATCATGAAGTACATTTGAATAATAACTGTTATTATTTTGTTAATGTATGCAAATGTGATTAGAAAAATTGTATGTTCTGTCACAGGGCTTGTAAAATCTCGTTTAATGCTTATTGAAATATTTTAGGTGGCCGCCATGGTGATAGTATGTTGCGCGATCGAGTCCAGGAAGTGCATATTATTGCTACCATATGTAACCACAATTATGGTACTATATTTTTATTTTGGTTTCAAAATCATTTTAGTAATTGGTAAATCCGGATTTGGATTTACTTCCTGCGTGCGAGTATTTGCAATAAATATATTTCCATTTAATGGTTTTTTACAATAACTTTATTTGCTGCATGCAGCAACGCTGGTGAAGAGATCTAAAGTCCGACAATGCAATTTACGCGCATTACGCTTCACCTTAAAATAGTTGCAAGTCACTTCAGACGTGCAGTTTTCTCGCCGTTTAAGTTGTCTGTATGAAGCAGCCATTGGGCACCTTGTAATTCAATGGCGTAATATCTGATTTGAAGTTCTGTTGAACTCGCCTGTACGTCTTTTAAAAATCTGAACCAATAACATCGTGTCTCAGAAGAACTCTAAAACACTCCTTTTTGCTATTTATCGCCACGAGACAAAAAACATTATTGATTAAGTGAGAGTGTGAAAATGGCATACACGTGTGATAATTTATCTCAATGCTTTTCCAAAGTGGACATATTTCATGTAAGTTGAGTGGTTATAAAATAAATTTTTTTTCTGCAAAAGCTGTACACATCTCGATGGCTAGGGTTGGAAGCCATATTAACATATATTATATAACAAAATTAATTTATCAGTTATTTTTATTTAAAGCGTGATTGCTTATGCAGAGTAACATTTAACTCCATTGCTGTAGTTTCGTAAAAATGCACGTAATTAATTCTATACAGATTCCCTGACACGAAAAATACATTTTCTAGTAGAGACAGAAATTACTGAACGTAATAATAATGGACCAATGCTGTAACACTTTTCAAAGATTAAAATAATACTAAAATATTATTAGTATAGTAGCTGTGTTTCTGATTTTCTTGTAGTTTGGGAAATTAACTTTCTATAAACAAAAAAATATATATATGTTTTCACATTTGGAGCATTAGAGAAATAATTTGGCCTTTGCTTCCTTCTAAATACATGTTACAGTTAAATCACTTATCATATGATTTTACCGAGAAGGTGTTTACAACACTGAAACACATTTATATACTTGTAGAACTTACATAATATCGTTAAATGTAAATAAGTTCATGGTATATTTTTGTTATTTACAGTCTGTAAATAATGTTTTGACGTAACGAATCGTTAGATGAAAATAATAAAAACTATTTACTTTCACCTAAAGAGTCTGTTTTCTATTAAAGCTATACCAGACACACCACAGGTATACATAGAATTTATAACTTATCTTTAAAAAATGTTAATTTGTGCACATTTTAGCCACACACAACACATGTACTTATGAAACGTATACGAAGTTGTTAATATTTCTGTTACCTGGTAGGGAGCTTGATTGATGCTGATAGTATATCCTCCTATAATTCGACCATCGAGATGGGAATCGTCATTGAGCGACGCACCTAATATACAAACATGTTTGAGCATTAAGTATATGTGTATTTGATAAAAATACCTTATAAAATTAGTAGATTGTTAATTTTATGTTATCTATAATTAATTATTATGACTTAAATCACTCCGGTACAAATATTTATACGGTAACTTATAATTCAAAATATAAAGTTAGGTTATAAGAGTATTAAAATTCCACCTCAATTAATATTCTTATATTTAAAAGATAAATATAACAGCAGCTATTAATGCATTAATGGAAAATTTACATTAGATCACAATTCCTTTTTAACAGAGATTGCCACAATTAGCCTATTTACTCAATATTGACTTGTCTACTATAAACTTTTATCATTATCTTTTATAAAACTGTGTTATATTTAAAAACAAAAACCGTGTAAATGGTCCTTAGTTTATTTAGTAGGTTGAGTGAAGTACATTAAGGGCGCAGTCTACCGCAATTATCATCATCATTATTTTATTTTGTATTTGTATCAGATATTCTTTTTTCTTATTTTAGACACAAAATGTTACTAAAATTGGCTCTTATGAAATTTTTTTATCTCTCATAGTTTTCGCGTAATGACTTGTTAAAGTCATATTTTGCATGTTACCGTTTTAACGACTACACTAAAACCAATTGATATACCTAACTCACAAAAATCACAGTGGATAAAGTCATTACATGCTACAATGATATGCTCATAAAATTAATGAATAAAAATTATTATAATTAAAAAAATGCTGAAACTGAAAATAAAAATTTAAAAAGTTAATTTTTTTTAGAAATACAAATAATTTTAATTATTTAATTTTATGAGCATGTCATTGTAGTCTGTAATGTCTTTACTAACTGTGGCTTTTTTTAGTTAGGTACATCAGTTGGTTTTAGTGTAGTCTTTAAAACGGAAACATGCAAAATATGACATTAACAAGCCATTACGCGAAAACTATGAGAGATAAAAAAATTTCATAAGAGTCAAATTTAGTCAAATTTTGTGCCTAAAACAAGATAAAGAATATCTGGTACAAATACAAAATAAAATAATGATGATGAATATTGCGGTAGACCGCGCTCTTAAGCACTGTTCGGTTCCTGAAATTTTCACGAAACATAGCAGCCTATAACCATGAATCAACTGCATAGGGCGACCCAAGCTAACAAGCCAAACACACCCACAGACACATATTAAATATATTGTGTACACGCGGTCTAAAGCAAACCAAAGCGAAGTAAATGTAACAGAAGCTGAAGTAAATTAAATGTCTCGCCCTTCATAATGATGGCCACATAAGGAAAACCATTAGACGATCCGAATCAAATGGGAATTCAGCAAGTGATTTTCATAGAGAAGGCGAAGTTGTTGACATTGAATAAATACAAAAATCATATGATACACACATACACGGAAGCAACATAATAACAGACGTAGGCCTACATGAATACCAAGGCACGTCCACTTTTGAAGATGGCAAACCACATGAAGACGTTGACAATGATGGAATGGAAGTGCTTGCGAAGCGGGACTTTGGTTACCAGGGCATGGTTACGAAGAACGAAGCTTCATAAATTTAGCTGTATTACTAGGGCCCGGTAGTGTTCGCGAAAAAAAAAAAAATTGCCCCACATTGTTCCAGTGTTCTACGTGTACACCTGCAGAACTAACTTCATGATTATTGGTAAAGTGTTTTTGTGCAGAGTTATTATTAATTTGACTGTGTCGATCAATACATGGATAATTGTGACATAACACATCTGTGACTTGCGGGTTTAACCTCTACACGCTGGTTGTTACGGCATACAAACACTGACCACAAAGCAGAGAGCACGTAAGGCTCTGAAAGTAAAAATCTTTTCGCGAAAACTACCGGGCCCTATGTAAAACTTATTATTATGTTTTAATGTGTTAACATACAACTAGGCATAGACTACAAAACAAATACGAACATGCTTTTAATTATTTTTAAAAAATACATTCAATTACCGTACATAACAACTTACCGAAAACTGAAATCAGAAGAGAAAAGGCAAATAAAATGCTCAGCGTCATGTTAAAGTAGGGTGTGAATGTATTCACCTTAGGTATCTACTGACGCGTTTAAATAAACTACATGTTCCCTATTTTTCGAATGGAGTTTTATGATATGGGTACTTACTGTTGAATACTTGTGTCAAATCTTATCGTTTGTTTGATAAACGTAACGAAAACAGTTATGTAAACAGAAAAAATGTTTATCAGCGTGTGAAGTACAAACATGCCCAATTACACTTCTCATATGTATTCGTATCGAAACCAAGTACATACAGTTTATATACGGTTTATTGTATGTCCGAGTAACTTTTAACTAACTTTGATAGTTAAATAAATCGTTTATCTTGTAGTATGTATGTATATATATATATATATATATATATATATATATATATATATATATATATACGTCTCAAAAGTCAATAATTTGTATTGAAAAATATGTTTAAAAATAAAAAAAAAATACTGACACCACTATGACATTAAGCCATTACATTTTACATAAGTTACATTATAGAAAATAATATGTGAATAATGCATGATACAGAGAGTAATAAAACCATTACAAGTTCAATAAAAAGTGCGAATATGCCTGTCTACAAGTCTTACCAGAAAATAAATTTCATTAAACCTTCTAATCCAATTTACGTGCACCACACTCATGATTAGTATTAAACTTGTAGTACATAAGCGACACTACAGTTAGAAGCCTTAGGTGTCTTACAAATTCTCTGCAATATAATATGTATTTTTTAATTGCAATTAATTTCATTCGACCCGCACATTTGTAAAATTTTCGGTCGAATAGACATTAAAATAATCACATAACTAACATTACGGAAACATTTTACGTCAGAGCTGTTAAAGTACTCTACTATTGTAGACATACGCGATTGCATTATCATGTCATTCCAGAAATCTTAGAAAGGGACTAAAAAATCAAACAAACGATAAAAGGTGAAAAAATGAGAAAACAAACATAATTTAGCTGTAGTCAGCACCTCTATAAACAAAAATAATAGAACATGAGGCAAGTAATTAGTGAATAACAAATAAAATAAGTAAAATTATATTATTAATTATTTATTAATAAGTGCAATTTTTAATTTTTCTTGAATTACTTATATAAAATTGTCGATCTGTTTAAACTTGACAATTCCAAACACATATGTTGTGTAGTAAAGGAAGCTAATAATTAAATAGGAAAATAAAATAACCATCCAAAAATAAAAGTCGAAAAAACAAGAAAAATTATCTGTGAAACTCAGGACACCTCAAATAAGACAGAACAGACAATAATGGGACGAAAAAAATGTTAGACACAATACAGGATAAAAACGATGACGTGCAGACAATAGACCAGACTACACAAAGTTGAGGACACAAAAGAAAACATCGTATTTCTGAAGACCGACTTTTCACGACGTTTCGGGAGCTGAAGCATGCTCCCGTCTTCAGATTATCTAAAATTCAAAAAGGAAAAGTTGACTAGTATTATAGCCTGCAGCTCTGCTCTTAGTGCAATAAGTGGCAGTCATGCTCTCATCTCATTGGCTGCGCACCTTTTAATGGGTTGTATAGTCTACTGTCACTTCACAGAAAATTTTGTTTTTTATTTACGTAAAAATTTACACATGTTTCTTAATTCAATACTTTGCTGAATAAAGGAATTTGTGTAATTTACAATAAATGCAGATTTTTTTTTTTTTTTTTTTTTTTTTTTTTTTTTTTTTTTTTTTTTTTTTTTTTTT